>JAXCGZ010022739.1:0-150743 GCA_037179515.1 Halocaridina rubra | reverse complement strand
TAGGAGACTGAAAGGGCATTATGAATGTTCTTGTCTGCCCCCTAGTGGGCATCTTTTTTACTTTCAATGTAAACAAAACATGGATTCGTTCATTAACAAAATAACAATTATATCAAATATTGTAACAGTTTGTAAGCTTAAAATAGATTCTTATTAACCATATATTATTGAAAATTGCAGTTATGAATAAAGTACAGAACTAGGAATGGTTATTTTTTATTTACCCTAGACAAGAAAATTCCGAGTGCATGTGCTAAGCGTCATGTTATAACGCGGACGATAATTTGGCTATGATCGGATATTATGAAGAAAATTGAAAAAAGCATTAAAAACAAACAGCAAAATTATTTCTAATATAATATTGTCAGGGTAATAGCGTGTGAGGGTGCATCAGCTGATACGGAAGTAGCAAAACGTTTGCCGATAGAGGTTCGTTCTCCCGCATCCTACTCCTCTTCTACCGCTTAGTGCAATCTGATATTATGAAGAAAATTGAATAAAAGCATTAAGAACAAACAGCAAACATATTTTTAATATAATATCGTCAGGGAAATAGCGTGTGAGGGTGCATCAGCTGATACGGAAGTAGTAAAACGCTTGCAGATAGAGGTTCGTTCTTCCGCATCCTACTCCTCTTCTACAGCTTAATGCGACCGGATATTATGAAGAAAATTAACAAAAAGCATTAAGAACAAACAGCAAACATCTTTTTAATATTATATTGTCAGGGAAATAGCGTGTCCAGGCGCATCAGCTGATACAGGAGTGATTACCTAATTGTGTTTACGGGAAAGAGCCCAAAGCTCGTATCTTCCCGTCTCCTGATGGGTTCCATTTTATACTTACTGATACTTATCATACCTGTCCTTAAAACTATGGATTGAGATAGCATTAACTACCTCCTCGCTTATCCTCGTCCGCACTGCCACCATCAGTGTTGCCAGAATACATAAATGCGAGAAATGATAGATATAAAAAACATACATGTAAGCTGGTAAGTTATTTCAAGAATCTTAAAGATGAAGTACAATATTATTTAAATTACAGTATGTACTACCATCTTGTAATTAATATATATCTTAAAATGTACCATACATTTCAAAATAAAACCATCCGATTTATCTGGCAACACTGGCTTCCATGCTAAGCCTGTTGCCAACGGCATAATAGAGTTTATTAATTTGTTTACTGTACATTAATTTAAAAATAAAGATACTACCTACCCAAAGTGTGAACAATTTGAAGAGAGCCTAGAATATTTTCTACTAATTTGTGAAGCATATGCACAAATAAGAACAGAATAATTTTTTTAGCACAACCATATATAGAAAAGAAAATTGAAATAATTGCTAATATATTGTTATTTAGATATTGTAGTGAAAAAGACGTCAAAGAAAGAAAAAAATTATAAAAAGAATTTGTAGAAAAAGAAATCAAATAATAATAACCGCACAAACAATTTAGCAAAGCAAAATCAAGACTTGGGAGTCGTTGCAAAAGGCATATCCCACCCATCTATACTTCTACTACAGTAAATCTGTATATCTAGGCTAGCCTAGAGACAAGCTAATTCGATTTAAGTCGTTTTTCGACTTAAGTCGTCTCTCCTGGAACCAATTAACGATGTTAGGTGAGGTATATATATATATATATATATATATATATATATATATATATATATATATATATATATATATATATATATATATATATATATATATATATATATATATATATCGTGTAATGTAACAAGTCATTTTCCATAAGAAACAATGATAATGGACATAGATAATTTTTACAACCATATAAAGACACACTATGCCAAAGATGTAAGATAAATAAGACATATTTTATAAGTACATACCAAAGCAGAAAGACCTGTAGCTATTTTTTTTGAAAAACAAATAGTTAAGATATAATATATATTCAGATTTACTGTACAGTAAGCAAATTAACTTACTCTATTATGCAGTGGGCAACAGGCATACACTGGGATGTGCATGGTGGCGGTGAGCATATAACTTAAACGATAGAAGACGAGTCTGCGTTAGAACGAACCTCTATCTGCAAATGTAAACAAAGATAAAGTGAAATTAACAAATAACCAAAGCAAGACTAAAAAACTAAAAAATAAAATTTCATCATGCAATGCCTGAATGTAAAACACATTCTACTCACTCTATATATGGTGAGCAACAGGCATAGGATGAGCGTGGTGGTGATGAGCACTTGACATAAGCAGTAGGAGGAGAACGAACCCCTATTTGCAAACTCAAAAAAACAATTAACAAAACCAAGCCTAGAAAACTAATTTCTTTCATTATGCAATGCCTGAAGTACAGAAGTGATGTAAATAAAAAATGCTATACACATTCTACTCACTCTACATACGGTGAGCAACAGACGACGAACTGGTGATATAAGCGGTAGGGGAAGGAGGAGAAGAGGAGGAAGTGGGAGAGCCAACCCCTAGCTGCAAAAATAAATAAAGCTAACATAAAAAATATGAAAAGCAAGACTAGATAAATTTTTTTTTTTATTATGCAACGACTGAATATAATACTGTAGCATGGTATTAAAAATATAACATAAAAAAAACGTAAATAATTACACAGGTGTAATCACTCTATAATCGATAGGGCTTTTTCCTTGACAATATTATACGGCAAGTTCGCTGTTGGTTCTTAAGGCTCATCCATGTATATAGCATTTTTTCCATTCTCTCCATAATATCCCATCGGGAATATGAAGAATTAAGGGGACACCCTGGGTTGGGAGGAGGTAGGAGGTGAAAAGGGCGATTTTATGCTTTACTAATTTCTGGCAACTTTAATATGTGCTGGTGCCAGGTGTAAAAAGAAAGGGCTTTATCTGAACTATAAACAGCAATAAATTGCCCTTTTATGTATGTATTCGTAGTAAAATAATGACATAAATGACGATGTTTTGATATCCTTATGTTGTGTTGATTTTGCATCAATTTGATTTAGATAATCAGCGTTTCTATATGATAACTTCGTCACTAAGGATGGAAGCAAGTGTTGGAAGAGTGGTACGAGGTGTTGTGGTGAGCTTATCTGATTCAGTCGCCCTTTAATTCCCATGTAAACATATGCACTACGTAGGCCGTTAAGTTGCCAGGTAGTGCTTATATATTTTGGTGTGTTATTTTACACTATATACTCAAAATGCCGCGATTGGAAAAGTTCCAAGTTAGGCTAAAAGCCCGTGAAATGTTATTAGAAAGACATAGACTGCAAGAAACTGAAAAACAAAGTGAAGTAAATCAGTGACTGGTGAAGCTATCTCTCTGCCCACTACATCAGCTGATATGGTCCCGCGTGGTGGTGTTAGCCTAAATGGAAACACGGGCGGTGATGATAATGATTGTGGTGGAAATGATTGGCTGAGAGTGAGGGGACCAGGTACCATAGAAGTATGCCATAAGAAAACAAAAACCTAGCTTAGGTGAGCAATTATAGAGCTTTACATTCAATTTTCACAAAGTTAAACTAACACCAGCTTTTGCAGTTTTCTTTAGTCTTTCTGCATTTTCACGGATAGTGCGCAGCGTACTTTCACTGTGTCGCATCAACAGTTTTATAGCTGCCCTACTCTCACCACGCTCATAAAGGGTCAACACTTGAAAATTTACTTCAGGATTTATTGCCTTTCTCGCACTTTTGGGAGTAGAAGCACTTCCACAGTCTTGTCCTGGGCGTTTACTGGCCATGATAGTACAGTATATAATCTGTAAAATAAAAAGCACTGGAAACACAAACCTTAACACAAACACAGTTAGAACAAGCAATATACCCACGCAGTATGCTGGGTAAAGAGACAATGAAGCACGTGGCAGCATAGCGGGGAAGTGCCTCCGAGGTGGTCGCTTATTAACTAAAATGAAAATTTTTTTTTAATTTTTTGCTTGAGCATTATTCTCGTATTTTGTATTTTTTTACTATACGTTTTTGGAGGCGTTATTCTGACTTTGCGTACTATAACAACACGAACAAAACGAGCTGAGAATATATATATATATATATATATATATATATATATATATATATATATATATATATATATATATATATATATATATATATATATATATATATATATATATATATATATATATATATATATATATATATATATATATATATATATATATATTATATATATATATATATATTTATACTCAACTCGCTTTTTACACGTTGCTATAATACACAAAATTGGAATAACGCCTCCAAAAGATAATAGTAAAAAAATGCGAAATGTGCGAACTACGCATGTGAGCACGAAAAAAAACCCGAAAAAAATGGTTGTTTAGTAAGTAAGCGACCGCCTCTGAGGCAGTTTCCCACCATTCTGCCATGTACTTCAATCACTCTTCACCCCGTATTAACCCCAATAACCAGTGGTTTGGTCTCCCCCTTCCTCCTCATCCCCTCCCTCTCCTACCACTTTAAGCTCCTTCTCGTACCGCTAACGTCATCTTTCTTTACGTTTGCAGATAAGGGTTCATTCTCAGGGTACGTTAATTTTTTTTGTTGCACAGTATTTAATTGTAAATCTGTATATCTTTTATACTCTACACTATTTGCATGTTAATATAAATAACTTCAGGTCTTTCTACTTTGCTATGTACTGTACTTATAAAATAAGTTTTACTTATCTTACAGCTTTGGCATAGTGTGTTTATATATATATATATATATATATATATATATATATATATATATATATATATATATATATATATATATATATATATATATATATATATATATATATATATATATATATATATATATATATATATATATATATATATATATATATATATATATATATATATATATATATATATATATATATATATATATATATATATATATATATATATATATATATATATATATATATATATATATATATATATATATATATATATATATATATATATAAAGGTATACCTCACCAAACATCGTTAATTGGTTCCAGGATAGACGACTTAAGTCGAAAAACGACTTAAATCGAATTAGCTTGTCTCTAGGCTAGCCTAAATATACAGATTTACTGTACAGTAAACAAATTAATGAACTCTATCAAGCCGCTGGCAACAGGCTTAGCATGGGACGTGCATGGTGGCCAGTGTTGCCAGATAAAATGGATGTTTTTATTTACAAATGTATGGTACATTTTAAGATATATATTAATTACAAGATGGTAGTACTGTAATTTAAGTAAAAATGTACTTCATCTTTAAGATACTTGAAATAACTTCCCAGCTTACACATATATTTTTTATATTTATCATTTCTCTCATTCATGTATTCTGGCAACACTGATGGTGGCAGTGAGGACGAGGATGCATACGTTTTATCACACTCCCGTATCAGCTGACGCGCCCGCACACACTATTTCCCTGACAATATTATATTAAAAATATGTTTGCTGTTTGTTATTAATGCTTTTTTTAAATTTTCTTCATAATATCCGACCGCATTAAGCTGTAGAAGAGGAGGAGGATGCGGGAGAACGAACCTCTATCGACAAACGTTTTGCTACTTCCGTATCAGCTGATGCACCCTCACACGCTATTTCCCTGACGACATTATATTAAAAATATGTTTGCTGTTTGTTCTTAATGCTTTTATTCAATTTTCTTCATAATATCCGATTGCATTAAGTGGTAGAAGAGGAGTAGGATGCGGGAGAACGAACCTCTATCGACAAACGCTTTGCTACTTCCCTATCAGCTGATGCACCCTCACACACTATTACCCTGACAATATTATATTAAAAATAACTTTGCTGTTTATTCTAAATGATTTTTTTCAATTTTCTTCATAATATCGTCCAGTGTTATAGCATGATGCTTAGCACTTGCACTAGGAATTTTCTTAGGTGCCATGGGGGCAAAATATAAGGTCACAAATGAAAAAGAATGAGAGTAGCCGAAAAACAGACGTATACCGTGCCTAAACTAAACAATTCAAAGCAATAGCGGTTTCGCGGAATGATGAGTGACGACGCCTAACGGTAGATATTGGAACTACTGTACGTATTTTAATAAGATTTTATATGCTTTTATTCTAATTTATTGTACAATAACATGATTTTAAGTGCTTTTGTTTTTATTTATTGTACAGTAACATGATTTAATGTGCTTTTAATGGTTTTCTAGTGATATTATAATTCCAATATTTGTAGCGGACAGACGTAAAGTTGATTTTAATGACGTAAACTTTATTTTTATTTTTTTTATATTTTTCCATATATTTTTTTGAAAACCGACGTATAACCGAGAACGACTTAACTAGAAATGACATGAGCCGAGATATACCTGTGTATATATATATATATATATATATATATATATATATATATATATATATATATATATATATATATATATATATATATATAATTTTTTTTTTTTTTTTTAGAGTGTGACACCGGGACAGGCAGAAACTGCCCTCATCAACAAAGGCCCGGGCACGAGAAAATACCAAGACGAACGAAAAGAAAAAGGTTAAGGGCAAGGCAGAGATGAGGTAATGTCACACAAAGGAAAATGACAGACAGAAAAAACAGTCAAAGTAAAGAGGACCCAGAGATATGGAGGACTAGGCTCTGAGATGACGATAGATCTGCTTTTTGAAGGATGAAAGGTCATAAGAACTAGGAATGACAGAAGGAGGAAGAGAGTTCCAGAGTCTGGAGGTAGATGGGAAGAAGCAGTCGCTGCACCGACCAATCCGCGAGCTACAAATCTCCACACAGTACCTGTGAGATGAGGCCACTTGGCGAGTGTTACGCGGCCTCGGCAGTGGAGGAGGGATGCAACTCGCCAACTCATCAGAGCAGCGATGGAAGTAGTAGCGATAGAAAAGCGAAAGGGAAGATACCTTACGGCGAAGAGAGAGAGAATCCAGGTTAGAAGTAAGAGAAGGATCATTAATGAGTCTGACTGCCTTAGATTGAACCCTATCAAGAAGATAAGTAAAGGAAGAAGCACCCCAGATGGGTGAGCAGTATTCTAAGCAGAGGCGGAAAAGACCTTTGTAAATTTTAAGTAACTGCAATGAGGAAAAGTAATAACGAAAATGAAACAAAACCCCCAATTTTTTGGATGAAGATTTAGAAATTTGGATTATGTGATTCCTCCAAGACAAGTTAGAGGATATATGGATTCCTAATATATTGATAGAGTTAAGAGGGTAAATTTCATTAGTTTCGAAGAAAATAGGGTTATCAGGAGGAGAAGAAGATAAAAAGATATCCAGAAACTGTGTCTTGGAGGCATTGAATTTAACTAAATTTTGAGTGCCCCATTCACATACTCTCTGCAAATCGGAGTTAAGAGTAGAAGAAAGAGTGATAGGAGATTGATTATGAGTAACAGATGAAGGTTGTGAAGAAAAGGCAGAGGAAAAGTGAAGGGTAGAATCATCGGCAAAGGCATGAAGAAGAGAGGAAGATGGGGATTGAAGAAGATCATTGATGAAGAGAAGGAAGAGAGTAGGTGAAAGAACAGAGCCCTGTGGAACACCACTGCACACAGAAAAAGGGCTAGATGTCGCGCCATCAACAACTACAGATATAGAACGGTCAGTAAGAAAACTGGGAATCAGAGAACAGAAAGAAGGGGTAAAGCCATAGGCAGGGAGTTTGGCCAACACAGCCTTGTGCCAGACTCTGTCAAAAGCCTTAGAGATATCAAGGGCGACGACAAAGGATTCCCCATAGTTCCTCAGAGAAGATGACCATACACGAGTAAGATAGGACAGGAGATCACCAGTGGATCTTGCCTTGCGGAAGCCGTACTGGTGATCGGAGATAAGTGAGTTAGGTTCAAGGTGTTTCAAGAAGTGAGCATTGAGCAAAGTTTCGAAAACTTTAGCAATAGAGGAGGTTAGAGCAATAGGTCAGTAGTTAGAAGGAATAGAGCGGACACCCTTCTTAGGAACAGGTTGAACTAGAGCATGCTTCCAAGATGAAGGATAGATACTGGTTGACAGAATGAGGCAAAAAAGATGGCAAAGCACGGGAGCCAGTTCATCTGCAATCTCCTTAATGAACCTTGCAGGGATACCATCGGGACCAGATGCCTTGTTTGTCTTTAGTGAGCGAAGAACATTATGAACTTTGCGTGAAGAAAGGATAAGGGAGGGCATAGGGTTAGAGAGGGGAAAAGACTGAGGAACAGGTGCGCTGGAATCGTTGATAGAAGAGTTGGCAGAAAAATGAGAGCCAAAGAGAGTGGCTTTGTCAGTGGGAGAGCAAACTATAGAACCATCAGAACGAATGAGAGGGGGAAAGCTTGAGTTACAGAAGTTTTTGGAGAGGTTTTTGGCTAAGGACCAGAAGCATTTGTCAGTGGGAGAGGAGATAAGGTCATCAACTTTCCTTCTTATAAAGGAAGCCTTAGACCTTCGAATCTGAGCTGTACAGCGATTCCTAGCCGCAATAAAAGCAGAGCGAGTTAAATCGGAAGGAGAGGCTTGGTAAGATCGGTGAGCCTGCTTCCTAGCCTGGATAGCCATGGAGCAGGCACGGTCAAACCAAGGTTTAGGGGGAGAGAAAGTTTTTGTAGAAGAGGGGATGTACGCCTCCATTCCCGCGGTCACAATCTCGGCAACTTTTACAGCTACCCGATCAGGGTTGCGGGGCCGAAAGCAGTAGTCATCCCATGGAAAGTCAAAGAGAAAGTTACGCAAATTTTCATATTGACTTCGCTCGAAGTGCCAAAGGCGGCGTTGAGTAGGAGGGATTGGTGGTGGGGGAGCAAAAATGGCAGAGACAGAGATCATGGAGTGGTCAGATTTACCAAGAGGGGAAAGCACGGAATAAGAGTAGTTTGAAGATATATATATATATATATATATATATATATATATATATATATATATATATATATATATATATATATATATATATATATATATATATATATATATATATATATATATATATATATATATATATATATATATATATATATATATATATATATATATATATATATATATATATATATATATATATATATATATATATATATATATATATATATATATATATATATATATATATATATATATATATATATATATATATATATATATATATATATATATATATAAGTAATCACCGTGGCTGTAGCGGTAGCGTCCGCAACTTTGAGTCATCAGGTTGAGGGTTCGTGCTCCGTCACGGTCTGAGGTTAGCAAGGGCATGCACTCAGGGTAACGATTACTTCTGCCAAAGCATGTCATACACAAGAAGGCAACCGTCCTAGCCCTTGGTAGAAAAGGGAGTCTGTGACGTAAAACCGGAAATATATATATATATATATATATATATATATATATATATATATATATATATATATATATATATATATATATATATATATATATATATATATATATATGGGCTGGCACAACATCAAAGAATAGCCTCACCGTATTCCCTGCGTGTCGTAAAAGGCAACTAAAAGTGTACGGGCCAGGGGGACTAGGAATCCCCCCCCTTGTATCAACCTCCTGCGAGACGTCAAAGAAGAAGGGGAGTAGAGGGGAGAATAACTTCTCCCTAAACTCTAGTTTTGGGGTTTCTAAATGTGCGTTGTTGTAGTACGATAGAGAGCAAAAGATGTGAGATTGGATATATGTTTGGTAGGAGGAGGATGGATGTATTGGCATTGTGTGAGTCGAAGATGAAAGGAAAAGGAGAAGTGGCATTTGGAGATGTGACGGGTAGGGTGTCTGGGGTTGTAAGGGGGAGAGCGAGAGAAGGTGTGGCATTATTGCTGAGTGAATGGATGGTAAATCAGGTGGTGGAATGGAAAGAAGTGTCATCTAGGCTGATGTGGGTGAGGGCTAGGATAGGAAGGAAATGTTGGGCTTTTGTTAGTGCGTATGGGCCAGGATGTGAGAGAAGTGAGGAAAAGCGGGATGAATTCTGGAATGAGTTAACTAGATGTGTGGATGGTCTGAGTAGAAGGAACTATGTAGTTGTGTTGGGTAACTTGAATGCCAGAGTGGGTGATGGAGAGATAGAAGGTGTTGTAGGAAAGTATGGGGTACCAGGTGGGAATGAGAGTGGCGAGAGACTGTTAGATATGTGTGTGGAGCAAGAGTTGGTGATAGGTAATAGTTTATTTAAGAAGAAGTTAATAAATAAGTATACATGGATGAGAGTGGCAAATGGAAGAGTGAAAGAAAGAGCATTGATGGATTATGTGTTGGTAGCAAAGAGCATGGTTGGTAGAGTGAAAGATGTACATGCATTCAGGGGTGTGGCTGCTGGGATGTCTGATAATTTTTTGGTTGAAGCAAAAGTGGTAGTAGAAAAAGAGTGGGGAAAGAGTGTGGGGGGATGTAGAAGGTAAATTGTGAAGGTGGATGAGTTGAAAAAGCCAGAGAAGAGACAGGAATATCAGGACAGGTTGAGATTGGCATATGACAGGGTGAAAGAAAGAGAAGTTGGGGAGTTAGGGGAGGAATGGGGGTTGATAAAAGAATGTTTTGTGGGACATGTAAGTGATGTGTGTGGAAAGAGGTTTGTTGGAGGTGGCATGAGGAGGGGCAGCGAGTGGTGGAATGAAGGGGTGAAAATGAAGGTGGAAGAGAAAAAGAGGGTTTTTGAGGAATGGCTGCAGTGTAAAAGTAGGGAGAAGTTTGAAAGATATAGGGAGAAAAATGTGGAAACCAAGCGGAAGGTAGAGGAAGAGAAGAGGTTGGCAAATGTTAGGTGGGGACAGGATTTTAGTAGGTCATATGAGGAGAATAAAAAGAAGTTTTGGAAAGAAGTGAAGAGAGTAAGGAAGGGTGGATCGAGGTTGGAAGAGACAGTGAAAGATGTGAATGGACAGATGTTAAGAGGGAACGATGAAAGGAAAAGATGGGCAGAATATTTTGAGTGCTTGCTGAATGTTGAGGAAGATAGAGAGGCAGCTATAGTGGCAGTGGGAGGGGTTCAAGGGCCAGTAATGGGAGATGAAAATGAGAGAAAGATTACAAGAGAGGAGGTGAAAAGGGCATTGTATGAAGCGAAAGCAGGTAAAGCACCTGGAATGGATGGTGTGAGAGCGGAGATGTTGAAAGAAAGGGGTGTGACTGCATTGGAATGGTTAGTGAGAGTGTTTAATATATGCTTTTTGTTGTCATTGGTGCCAGTGGAATGGGTGATTGCATGTATAGTGCCCCTATACAAAGGTAAGGGAGATATGTATGAATGCAGTAATTTTAGGGGTATAAGTTTGTTGAGTAATTACCTAATTGTGATTACCTAATTGTGTTTACGGGAAAGAGCCCAAAGCTCGTATCTTCCCGTCTCCTCATCGGTTCCATTTTATACTTAGTGATACTTATCATACTTGTACTTAAAACTATGGATTGAGAGAGCATTAACTACCTCCTCGCTTAGCGAATTCCAATTATCAACTACTCTTACACTGAAAAAGTATTTCCTTACATCCTGCAAAGAAGTTTTCTTACGAAGCTTCAAACTATGACCTCTAGTTCTAGAGCCAGCCATATCAAAATATCGATCCCTATCCACTCTATCATAACCATGAAGGAATTTAAAGACTGTCACCATATCCCCCCTCATTCTTCTAGCTTCGAGTGATGGTAAGTCTAATTCCCTCAGCCTCTCATCATAACTGAGATTGCATATTTCTGGCACCAGTTTCGTGGCATGTGGTAGGAAAAGTGTATGGTAGGATACTGGTTAATAGGATTAGGGATAAGACAGAATATGTGATCGCGGAAGTGCAGAGTGGTTTTAGGAGAGGTAGAGGTTGTATAGATCAGATTTTTATAGTTAGGCAGTTATGTGAGAAATATTTAGCAAAGGGTAAGGATGTGTATTTTGCATTTTTGGATCTGGAGAAAGCATATGATAGAGTTGATAGAGAGGCTATGTGGAATGTTTTGAGATTATATGGAATCAATGGTAAATTGTTGCATGCAGTGAAGAGTTTGTATGAGGGTAGTAGAGCTTGTGTTAGGGTAGGGAATGAAGTGAGTGAGTGGTTTCCAGTGAGTGTGGGACTGAGACAGGGATGTGTGATGTCACCATGGCTGTTCAATGTGTATATTGATGGAGTTGTAAGAGAGGTGAATGAGCGAGTGTGTGGTCGAGGTTTGAGAATGGTAGATGGGGATGATAACAAGTGGTAGCTGAATCAGTTGCTGTTTGCAGATGATACTGTGGTGGTGGCAGATTCAGAGGAAAAGCTGTGTCAGTTAGTGTCAGAATTTGGAATGGTGTGTGAGAGAAGGAAGTTGCGAGTGAATGTGGGAAAGAGTAAGGTTATGAGGTGTACAAGAAATGAGGATGGCGCTGGATTGAATGTTATGTTGAATGGAGAGACACTTGAGGAGGTTAATCAGTTTAAGTATTTAGGCTCGGTTATAGATGCAAATGGTGGAGTGGAAGCAGATGTGTGTCACAGAGTGAATGAAGGATGTAAAGTGTTGGGTGCATTGAAAGGAGTGATGAAGAATAGAGGGTTGGAAATGAATGTTAAGAAAGTTTTGTATGAGAAAGTGGTTGTGCCAGTTGTGATGTATGGATCAGAGTTATGGGGTATGAAAGTAAGTGAGAGACAGAAACTAAATGTGTTTGAGATGAAATGCCTGAGGAGTATGATTGGTGTATCTCGTTTGGATAGGGTTAGGAATGAATTGGTGAGAGCAGGAACGGGTGTGAGGAGAGAAATTGCAGCCAGAGTAGATATGAATGTTCTGAGATGGTTTGGCCATGTGGAAAGGATGGATGATGAAAGGCTGCTGAAAAAGGTGATGAATGCGAGAGTTGATGGGAGAAATGCTAGAGGGAGGCCTAGGTTTGGATGGATGGATGGAGTAAGGAGAGCCCGGAATGATAGGAGGATGGATGTGAGGGAAGCAAGCGAGCGTGCTGGGAATAGGAATGAGTGGCGAGCAATTGTGACGCAGCTCTGATGGGCATCTGCTGTTACCACGGGGCTGCATCTTACAGAGGTAGCCCTGTGGTAGGGGCAGTAGGAGGAGTTGGCAGTTGTGAAGCGACACAGGTTGTGGAAGAGCCGGGAGGATGGACTGTGACATTCCAGCAGTGCCATCTGAACGGTCGCTAGCTTTCTCGTCATTGCCCATAGAGCAAAGTAATCCCCCTATATGTTTTCCTTTCTTGATGTCGGCTACCCCCCAATTAAAGGGGGAAACAGCCAAGGTAGATATATATATATATATATATATATATATATATATATATATATATATATATATATATATATATATATATATATATATATATATATATATATATATATATATATATATATATATATATATATATATATATATATATATATATATATATATATATATATATATATATATATATATATATATATATATATATATATATATATATATAAGCACAAACCCGTAGCATACAGCAATAAATGGTAAGGAAGCCTATCATTGAAAATACATATCGAAAAAATAATACTATTTTTCGGGTTCTAGCTGTGCTTGAGAAGGGGTCCTGTTAGGACTCGAAATATAGGATAATTTTTTGTAAGTGTTGTTTCAATAGTAGGCTTCCTTACCATATATATATATATATATATATATATATATATATATATATATATATATATATATATATATATATTTATATATATATATATATTATGAGTGTGACACTGGAACAGGCAGAAACTGCCCTCGTTAATAAATGCGTGGGCACGAGAAAATACCAAGACGAAGGAAAAGAAAAAGATTAAGGATAAGGCAGCGATAAGGTAATGTCACAAAGGAAATGACATACCGAAAAAGCAATCAAAGTACCGAGAACCCAGAGATATGGAAGACTAGGCTCTGAGATGACGATAGATCTGCTTTTTAAAGGATGAAAGGTCATCAGAATTAGGAAAGACGGAAGAAGGAAAAGAGTTCCAGAGTCTGGACGTAGATGGGAAGAAGCAGTCGCTGCACCGACCAATCCGCGAGCTACAAATCTCCTCACAGTACCTGTGAAATGAGGCAGCTTGCTGATTGTTACGCAGCCTTGGCAATGGGGGAAGGTTGCAACTCGCCAACCCATCAGAGCAGCGATGGAAGTAGTAACGATAGAAAAGAGAAAGGGAAGATACCTTACGGAGAAGAGAGAGAGAATCCAGATTAGAAGTAAGAAAAGGATCATTAATGAGTCTGACTGCCTTAGATTCAACCCTATCAAAAAGATAACTATAAGAAGAAGCGCCCCAGAAATGTCAGCAGTATTCTAAGCAGGGACGGACAAGACCTTTATAAATTTTAAGTAATGGTAAAGAGGAAAAGTAATGACGAAAATGCAATAAAAACCCCTATTTTTTGGATGAAGATTTAGAAATTTGGATTATGTGATTCCTCCAAGACAAGTTAGAGGTTATTTGGATTCCTAATATGTTAATAGAATTAAGAGGGTAAATTTCTTTGGTTTTGAAGACAGGGTTATCAGGAGGAGAAGAAGATAAAGAGATAGCCAGAAACTGTGTCTTGGAGGCATTGAATTTAACTAAATTTTGAGTGCCTCACTCAGATACTCTCTGCAAATCGGAGTTAAGAGTATAAGAAAGAGTGATACAAGACTGATTACGAGTAGCAGATGAGGGTTGTGAAGAAAAGGCAGTGGAAAAGTGAAGGGTAGAATTATCAGCAAAGGCATAAAGAGGAGAGGAAGATGGGGATTGTAAAAGATCTTTGATGAAGAGAAGGAACAGAGTAGGTGAAAGAACAGAGCCCTGTGGAACACCACTGGTAACAGAGAAAGGGCTAGATGTCTCACCATCAACAACTACAAATATAAAATGGTCAGTAAGAAAACTGGAATCAGAGAACAGAAAAAAGGCCATAGGCAGGGAGTTTAGCCAACAGAGCCTTGAGCTAGACTTTGTCAAAAGCCTTAGAAATATAAAGGGCGATGACAAAGGTTTCCCCATAGTTCCTCAGAGAAGATAACCATACATGAGTAAGATAGGACAGGAGATCACCAGTGGATCTTGCCTTGCAGAAGCCATACAGGTGATCTGAGATAAGTCAGTTAGATTCAAAGCATTTCAAGTAGTGAGCATTGAGGAAAGTTTCGAAAACTTTAGCAATAGAGGAGGTTAGGGCAATAGGTCAGTAGTTTGAGGGAATAAAGCAGTCACCCTTCTTAGGAAGAGGTTGAACTAGAGCATGCTTCCAAGATGAAGGATAGATACTGGTTGACAGAACGAGGCGAAAAAGATGGCAAAGCATGGGAGCCAGTTCATATATATATATATATATATATATATATATATATATATATATATATATATATATATATATATATATATATATATATATATATATATATATGTACAGTAATCCCTTGTTTATCAT
Organism: Halocaridina rubra; assembly: GCA_037179515.1. NCBI lineage: Eukaryota > Metazoa > Arthropoda > Malacostraca > Decapoda > Atyidae > Halocaridina > Halocaridina rubra. Next base: position 135,321 of record JAXCGZ010022739.1, on the reverse strand, counting down.
GAGTGTTACGTTCTGGGCCCACCCGCAATAGGTGAATATCTGCGAAGTAGCTGCACTATATTTATTACAGGTATTTTACATTTATTTTTACCTTTACTGTATAAACCCTCCCTGCACTGTTAACAACTTACCCTTTTCTTTATCAATAACAGTGTGCAAGCATAAATTTATATGAGTGTGACAGGTAAGTTTACCATATAACGTGATAGGTAAGCTTACCAAGAATGATGTGATGGTGACGTTTACATACTGCACAGCCTATGACAGCTTTACGGCTGCTTTTTGCGAGACAAGAACATGGTAATGGAGAGTTGCTGTCGCTGTTTTTTTCTTTTGTACGAAGATGGTCTTGTGAGGAGTCATGGCATCGTTGATAATATTGCAGAAGTGCACCGAACGAACCATATTATTGCATCACTCCTGGAACAGTTTTTGTTCTTTGGCCATATTACACATGGCTGCCAGCTGTTTAAGTGTAAGGCCTGGCTCTTCGACTTCATCGTGCGTGTGCTGTTGTGGTTCTTCCTCTTCTTCGCTCGCTGATTTTGTCATTTCCTCCAAGTCTTCATCAGTCAACAGCTGTGAGTGGCAGTCGATCAGTTCATTGACATCTTCGTGAGTCATATTTTTAAAGCCTTCTTTTCCTAGCAACGCACCCAAATTTACAGCTTTCGCAACTGCCGAGTTATGCTCTTTGTTAGGAGCAAATCCCTTGTAGGCGTAGATGACTTCAGGCCACAATTTCATCCAGCTGTCATTGAATGTGGCTGGCTTCATCTCTTTGAGTGCATTCTGAATATTTTGAAGGCATGTAGCAATGGTGTAGTTATGACAGTACGCCTTCAGTGCGAATTCTTTGTCCGCATCCATGGAGTCAACCAGGTTCGCCAGGGCATTTCGTGTGTAGAGGGCCTTGAATGCACGAATAACGCCTTGATCCATAGGCTAAATCAGTGGTGTTGTATTCGGTGGCAGGAACTCTACTTGAACACTGTCATAATGGAGATCAGTTGCGTGGACACCAGCATTATTCAACAACAGAAGAACTTTAAATTCAAGGCCCTTCTCCGCAAGATAAACTCTGACCTGAGGGATAAAGCATTGGTAAAACCAGTCTGATGTGAGTCCTTTTGTGATCCAGGCCTTAGGGTTATGCATCCAGTACACTGGCAGCAGATTCTTGCTTTTATTTTTCTAAGCCCTAGGGTTCTTTGATTTGTAGATAAGCCCTGGCTTTAACATAAAGCCCGCAGCATTGCAGCACATGACGAGGGTAATGCGGTCTTTATGCTCTTTAAATCCAGGTGCTTTAGCTTCATTCTTAAAAAGAAAAGTGCGAGATGGCATTCTCTTCCAAAATAACCCAGTCTCATCCATGTTGAACACTTGCTCAGGAGCATAACTGCCTTCCTCGATAATTTTCTTGAAGTCGATGTTCACGTAATCTTCAGCTGCACCTGTATCTGCAGAGGCAGCTTTGCCATGCACCAAAACGCTCTTTAGGCCAAAGCTTTTTTGAAATTTGACAAACCATCCCTTGCTAGCAACGAACGATGGTTTCCTCGGTGGAGAATCGCTGGACGGTCCTGGTTGTGGGTCTTCCATTTCTTCTTTCTCCTCCTCCTCACAGTTGCCACTGACATCATCGGGGTTGTTTGTAGCGAATATCTCATACAGCTTCTTCGCCTTTGTTTGTATGATACTGGTGTCTAAGCTGATGTTCTTCTTCCTGCAATCAGCAATCCACAGGGCCAAACCAGATTCCATCCGCACTATTATCTTATTACAGGGTGTTACGACCCTCTTCGCTGTTTTGTTAAAAGTAAGAGTCACTGTCGTCCTGATATTCACCTCCTCCTTTTTGATGTAGCGAACAGTAGATGCGTTGGTGCCGAAATGGCGGCTGACAGTCGAGAAACATCTTCCTTCCTTCAGCATATGTAACAGTTTTACCTTATCTGCTATGGTCAACATCTTCCTTTGCCACTTAGGCTCACTACCAGAAGCCTTAGAAGATGAAGGATGCTTGGGCGGCATTGCAGGGGTTGCAATAAGGCAAAAGTTTCACAAAAAAACAAACACAAAATATTAAGAGGCACAACTCGAAAGGCACACACGTGAGTAACTGAATGGGTGAGGTAAGACAATGGAAGATGCTGGAAGAATCTAGCTTCAATCAAAAAGCCAATCAGACCCCAGGATACAAAACACAATTCTGTGATTCGTTGTCTCCTACCCATCAGCCAATAGCATCCTGTGTACTATCTCATGTAGTTGCAACCCTTTGCGTTTTCCAAGACGCCACTACCGGAGTCGTATTTTATATGGTGCATTACTGTGAGTTACATGTTTAAATTTATGTTTTTTTACTATTTTTTTACTGTTTTATTATTCTTTAGGATAGGTAATACTTTTTTTGTCTATAAAATAATGAAAATAATGGAAATTTTAATATTTCCACTTATCGTGGATTCCTTTGATATACCCAGAAAATCTGCTAAATAAAATACATATGCTCGCCATAAAAACCCGCGATGCACTGAATCCACGGAAGGTGAATCGCGATTTAGCGAGGGATTACTGTATTATATATATATATATATATATATATATATATATATATATATATATATATATATATATATATATATATATATATATATATATATATATATATATATATATATATATATATATATATATATATATATATATATATATATATATATATATATATATATATATATATATATATAAGAGCAAACTGCTAACATACAGTAATAAATGGTAAGGAAGTCCATCATTGAAAAAACACCTAGAAAAACTAATGCTATATATTGAGTCCTAGCTGTACTTGAGAAGGGGTCCAGTTAGGACTCGATATATAGCGTTATTCTTTTCTATGTATTTTTTCAATAATGAGCCTTTTTACCATTATATATATATATATATATATATATATATATATATATATATATATATATATATATATATATATATATATATATATTATATATATATATATATATATATATATATATATATATATATATATATATGAAGCAAAAAAAAGTCCCATAAATAAAACACATAAAGAAACGAAGATGTGCTATATATTACGACTGGACTCCAGTCCTCTTCAGGTACCTGAAGAGGGCTGGAGTCCATTCGTAATATATAGTACATCTTTTGTGGTGATCTGGTCTATCACACAGTTTTATTAGTTTTACCTTGTATGTGAGTTTTCTGTAATACCATAAGTAGTATTACCTCAGCCTACATGTATATATTCGTTTGAGAGACTATATTATAACAATCATTTCCTTTGTCAATAATTCATCATTTTCTTATGAGTAAATGGGATTTGTTTGTAAAGGTAATCTAAATCTTAGAAAATTCTTAATTATGTAAAATACGATAAAAATATATCCTTTTATTTTAGAATGTGATGCTCGTCTGATTTGTTTACAGAATGAATGAGGTTTCTTTCTGAAAATGGCATCAGGTGAGGACCCATTGTTAGAGACTCGTAAAATTTGAGTAAATTACGAGCCTCCCATTTCACCCCTTGGACTAGTGCTGTCGAATTTGTCAAGCAGTGACTGTGTTTCCATAATGTATAAAGTTCTTGGATTTTGAGCAATCATTATTTCGAAATTAGGTGTTGTTTTGTTTTGATGTGTCCAGCAGTCGTGACTGGAGCTGTAACTCTTTGTCATTTTGTAAAATTCACTTTAGTGCTGCCTAATCTAGAGTAAAATTTATCCTTTTCTTTCAAGTTGAAAGATTGCTCTCCATTATAATGTTAAGTTTTCTCAATATTTTGACATTTTATCGATGACTCTTTCATTTAAACCTGGATTTGTGCAGTGTTCAGTTTAATTTTTCTAGTGTATATGTGTCATTATCGATGTTCAGCTTACATGTAGCTACCAAATTGCTATTGCAGATTGAGATTTTGTCACCTAGCTAAAATTACTATAACCAGTGAGAGTTTTCCACTACTATTAAGCAAACATAACTGCTGCCCTTCCGCTTTAGTACCATACAGTTTGTCTGTCACATTTAACTATAAGCCAGTAAGTTTTAGCCCGATTTTGCTTGAAGTTGGTTGATGAGTAAATATCATTGTGTATGGTAGTCTGCATAAAACTGAGAGTAGGCTATTCATTGACCAGGTGAAAGCAGGCATTCTGGGAATAGTCACCACATATTCTAGTTTTTGTTGTCCTCTGAACCGGATTAGGCTTAGCCTAACTAGCATACTTTACCTTTACTAAATTTACTGAATGAAATTTGGGATAGCCTACCTTTGGTATGGTTTTTGAACTTTGATATTAAAACACTATACATAAATCCATGGCATATTTTTGTGATATCACTGCTGATATCGATTTCTTTAGTCCAATGGAAAGTTTAGATTAGCTATTTGAATACATGTGCGTGCAATCAAGGTTATCTATTATATAGATATTATAATCCTAGTGAATTTAGGTATTAGTTTAGTTTGGCCACCTAGCCAAAATTATTGAAATTTGCATAAGGTAAAGATTAATCCAGCAGGATGTCTTTACCATCAATCAATGAAAGTAAAGCGATTGAGCTTTACAAGGTTGTAACCGACGATCTGGCAGATATGCTCAATTCTATAGAACATGACCTTAAAGTGTTTCCTCCACCATCCTTACGGTCGTTACAGTTTTCAGAAGCAGAACTTACAAAGTTGTATGAGTCCGTTGATGTACATTGAACAGCTAGTCAAGATGCTAATGATAGTACCCACCTTAGCCAAGTTTCTAGAGAGCACAGAACTCTGAAATGTAATGCCTATAAAGTGATCATACAAATTTAGTCAGCTATAGATGATCATTTGTCCTTTGGTAGTCAAGCACAAGCTACAACTAGTCAAGCTCCTAGTCAGACAATAGTACGTGCTAGACCCATTCCACACCCTAAGTTGCCTGAGATTAAGATTCCTGAATTTCATGGTCAGTGGAATAGTTTTTGGGATTCCTTTAGTAGTTTAATTGATAGTCGTTAAGACATTGAGCCAGTATTGAAATTTAGCATGCCCAGATCTTATCTGAGAGGTAAAGCTTATAGAACCATTGAAGGTCTTCCCATAAATAGTGGTAATTACAGTATAGCATTAAGTTTGTTGAGAAAAAGCTTTACTGACAATGACCTTTTGTTGCAACAATTACATTAGATTTGATGAACATCAAACCTCCTGAACATAATTTAACTGAGTTGACCGAATTTCAGTTAACATTTCATCGTTTATTGATGCAGATAGAGGGTGTAACCCAAGTACCTTGTGATGACTACCTAATAAAAGACATAATTGCTAAGAAATTTAGTCTTACAACTTTGGAGTACCTTTTTAATAAGTACAGTACTTATAATACTTTGACTATTACACAATTGAAGGATGGTATTGGACACCTTATCAGGGTCATGGAATGTTCTTGTACTCTCTCTGATCAGTCTAGGAATAAGCAAGTTTCATATTCTGATGCACATTCCAAAACTAAAGAGGTAGTTAGTCAGAATTCTAGTACAAATTCTGATCATAGGTTTAGTACAGTGTCTAAACAAGTAGTTGTGTCCCAGACTCAAAATAAGTCTAATTCGTCATCTAACAATTCATGTACTTGGGACAAACCTTGTCTCTTTTGTAAGGATATTCATAATACTAAGTTTTGTTTTAATTATGCAACTCATGAAGCCAGGAAGAACAGAGTTAGAGACTTAGAACTATGTTTCGTGTGTATGCAGAAAGGCCATAGAGCCTCACAATGTAGACAGACAGCTGAGTGTAGAAATTGTAATGGCAAACATCATACCTTTCTCTGCATGAAACTAACCAACCATAGTACTACAGTTAATCAAGTGTCAGTTGTGTTTAATGCCCCAACAGTGATTAATAATGGAACTAACCTTAACAGTAACATTCCCACTAATCAAGTAGTAGTGGATGATAAGTTTAGAATTCTGTCAGGAAGAAATGACAGTGTAGCTAATTCTGTTCAAACATATGTCCAGACTAATAAGGTTCCACTTCCTTCGATAGCACTTCCTACAGCAATTGTTAAGATTTCTGGTGCTGGGGTACGTGAAACAGTTAGGATACTTTTAGATACTGGTGTTCAACGGTCTTTCATCCATTCTGCAGTATCAGAGTGCCTAAAACTCAAGCCTGTGTTTCGTATCTCAATTAAACTGACTTCATTTGGTTATCAAGCCGAAAACATTCCGCGTGATGTCATTCGTGTTTTACTACGCATTGGTACACAATGTATCCCGATTTATGTTGTTGTCCATGATAAGGTTAACACTACGCTATATGTACCTGGTATTGCTAGTGTTGCAGAAACACTCAGAAAAAAGGGGATCAAACTTGCAGATCCTAACATTGATTCAGATGTGCTTAGTGACATAGGTATGGTAATTGGTGCAGATTACTAGTCTAGATTTGTGACCAACCGTCCTTTCGATTCCGGAATACACTTTTGACTAGTCCAGCAGGTTCGATTATCTTTGGACCTATGCCAAAGTGGGCAACTAGTTCTCAGTCAGTTAACACAGTTAATGGGCAACATGTGCTTTGTGCTCGTGTAGGAGTACAAACCCTTGAGTCTGAAGTTCAGAACCTTTGGAATTTAGATATTGTTGGTATTAAGAATGAAACTTTAACACCTGAAGAAGTACAATCAGTGAGTCATTTTGAGTCCACTTGCCAAAAGGCAGACAATCAGTATTTTGTGGAATTACCCTTTAAGGGCACTGAGAGACCAGCAACTAACTATAGAAGAGCTTATGGTCAGCTCATGTCACTAATGCTTCTAGTAGAGCTGATTCAAAATCAAAGAGTCTGAATGAATGTTCACTAATAGGCCCACGCCTAACCCATAAACTTGTTGATTCACTCATTGAATTTCATACTAACCCTGAAACTGCTGTATCAGACATTTCCAAAGCCTACCTATGTATAGGTATTTTGCCAAACTGCAGAGATTTTTGTAGATTCTTGTGGTTTGAGGATGAAACACTTCAGAAGGTAGTTACCTAGATTTAAAGTAGTACTTTTTGTTGCAACATCATCTCCCTTTTTGCTTCAGAAAACACTCACATATCACTTGGAGACACATTCACATCCAGTAGCTAAGTTTCTGATCTCTCATTTCTATGTAGATAACTTTGTTTGTACCTATTCAGACTCTGAACAGTTAAAATCAGAGTATCCGATTGTGAATTCTATTTTAGCAGAAGCCTGTATGCCATTACAAGGTTGGGTGAGTAATGATGTAAAATTTAATGATGAAGTAGGTGTTGATCATGACCAATTGAATCTGAATAATGTAAATGTCTTAGGAATTTCTTGGAATGTTGTAAGTGATGAAATAAAATTGTACTCCAGTAAGAAAGTGTGCAAGGAAGAGTGTGTGCATCATCAAATCACTAAGAGATCAGTTGTATCTGTAATTGCTAGTGTATTTGATTCTTTAGGATTGTTATCACCAATCTTGATCAAGGGAAAGTTATTGATTTCATAATTATGGAGAAGTAAGTGTTCTTGGGATGAACCTTTGCCAGAACCTTTAGTACAAGAATTTTCAGTTATTTGCAGAGATTTGAAACAGATGTCAACCACTCAATATCCTAGATTTGTAATTGTCCCTGGCGTATCAGATTTGCACATATTTTGTGATTCATCTAAAGTAGCTTATGGATTAGTTGCAAATGCTGTGGACTTAAGAAGCAAATCTAGTGATATCATTATGAGTAAAGCAAGAGTATCACCAATTCCTCCACTCACCATTCCTAAGTTAGAGTTACTCACACTTACTTTAGCCTCAGCATTGGCTCAGACACTCTTGTCTAATGAGAAATTAGCATTCAAAGGTTGCACTATGTGGTGTGACAGTGAAGTTGCCATTAATTGGGTGTATCATGATTCATCAGCAGATGTTTTTGTGAGACACAGAGTGTGTGAAATTCGCAATTTGCGATCTAAGTTTGATTTGAACATTTTACATGTCCCATCTAGAGAGAATCCTGCAGATATATTGACCAGAGGTGTTAGTGTATCAAAGTAGAATGGCAATGTCATGTGGAGACATGGACTTTCATATTTGCTTAATCCATCAGAATATCCACAACAGAAAGAGTTCATTGTTAATTTTACAGTAATGTATTAGATTTTAACAGAATCTAATTTTAATGAACCCATACTTCCTCATTTTGAGATGAGTAAATATTCATCTCTTACTAAAGTCATGAGAATCATGTCATATGTCAAGCAGTTCTGTAATCATTTTTTTCATGACAAGTTCAGGTTGAATACTCTTCATGCTTGTGTTAAATTAGCCCAGTTGCAAAGTTTTCCTCCTTTATTTGCATTTTTGAAACGACCGGAGCAAAGTGCTAAACCAGCTCAATTTAGTCAAACAATTAGATTTATATTTGAATGAAGATCAATTAATTTGTGGTGGCAGTAGATTACAGAATTCAGATCTGTCTCCTGAAGCACAATTTCCAAATTACTTACCTGCCAAACATCCACTGACCAAACTTATAATAGTTCATTATCGTATTCAACATCATCATTGTGATTACCTAATTGTGTTTACGGGAAAGAGCCCAAAGCTCGTATCTTCCCGTCTCATGATCGGTTCCATTTTATACTTAGTGATACTTATCATACCTGTCCTTAAAACTATGGATTGAGATAGCATTAACTACCTCCTCGCTTAGAGAATTACAATTATCAACTACTCTTACATTGAAAAAGTATTTTCTTACATCCTGCAAAGAAGTTTTCTTACGAAGCTTCAAACTATGACCTCTAGTTCTAGAGCCAGCCATATCAAAATATCGATCCCTATCCACTCTATCATAACCATGAAGGAATTTAAAGACTGTCACCATATCCCCCCTCACTCTTCTAGCGTCGAGTGATGGTAAGTCTAATTCCTTCAGCCTCTCATCATAACTGAGATTGCGTATTTCTGGCACCAGTTTCGTGGCATGTCTTTGAACTTTTTCAAGCTTAGCTATGTGCTTTTTCAAGTGCGGATTCCAAAAGGGGGCTGCATATTCCAGTTTTGGCCTCACATAGGTTACATAAATATTTCTGAACATTTCCTTGTCCATGTGCCTGAGGGCTACCCTTACATTTGATAAGAATGCATATGCTGCCCTTACTATGCCATTTATATGTATTTCTGGAGACAAATCTGCCAGTATGTTTACTCCTAGATCTCTCTCATTTTCTGTCTCTTGAAGTTGTACTCCAGCCACCGAGTAGTCAAGCTTGGGCCTTCTTGCACTTGTACCCATTCTCATTACCTCACATTTTGAAGTACTGAATTTCATTAGCCACTTTTCTGACCACTCATGCAGATTATTTAGATCCTCCTGAAGTTCTCTACCATTGTTCTCGTTTTTTACTTTCTTCACAATCTTTGCATCATCTGCAAACATATTCATGAATGAATTTACAGACTCTGGTAGGTCATTTACATATACAAGGAACAAAAGTGGCCCTAAAACTGAACCCTGTGGAACTCCACTACTAACTCTTCTCCATTCAGACACTGAGTGTCTTACTCTAACCCTCTGTTCCCTTCATTCTAAGTAAGTTTTTATCCATTCCAAAACATTTCCACCTATTCTAGCCATTGATTGCAGCTTCCTAATAAGTCTCCCATGTGGAACAGTGTCAAACGCTTTCTGGAAGTCTAGGAATATGCAATCTGCCCAGCCCTCTCTTTCCTGTAAGATTTGGCTTACCTCATCATAAAATTCTAATAAGTTTGTTACTGTTGATCTACCTTCTCTGAAGCCATGTTGCCTCACTGACAAAAAGTTGAAGGATTCCAAGTGAAGAGAGATATGTTTCCTTAGTAGTTTCTCCATAACTTTGCAAACTATGCTGGTCAAGGAAACTGGTCTATAGTTCAGAGCCGTATCCCTCCTTCCCTTTTTGAAGATAGGTATCACATTTGCTTGTTTCCAGCATCTTGGAATCTCCCCTGACTCCAGTGACTTTTTAAATATGATACTTAGTGCCACTGATATTGAGTTTGTGCATTTTTTAAGCACATGAGGGGATATGTCATCAGGACCTGTAGCTTTATGAACATCTAAATCCATCAGCGCTTTGTATACCTCTGTGGCTGTAAGGTTGATGTTCTCTAATACCGGCCCTTGAGCTTCTATCATTGCAATCTGAGGGGGTGGGGTATTTTCTACTGTAAATACTGACTGAAACTCCTTGTTCAATTCTTTGCAGATCTCTTCATCCGTCTCAGTGATGCTTCCATCCACTCTCTTTAGCCTTAAAACCTGTTCTTTTACCTTAGGTAGTCATTTCTTGCTCTTTTGTAGGTTTGCCAGGCATTTATGTTTTTTCTCCTCCTATACTTTTTCCAGCATTTGTCTCTCCACTCCTTAGCTCTTTTACACCCATTATCAAACCATTTCTCTTTGGCATGAATTACACCTACTTTGGTGACAGGTATGCCGCAATCTACTATCTTCCCATATTTCTCACAAAAGATGTCATATATTTCTTGTACAGATTTGTTGTAAAATAAGGTTCTCCAGTCAAGAACTGCAAAAAGCTCATTCATTTTGATGTAATCTCCTTTTGGATAGTTACTCCTCATGTCCTCAGTGCCTCTACTCTCAGGAAGAATATCTTCAATGATATACTCCATCAACAACACACAGTGGTCACTCTTTCCAATTGGTGGTAAATACTCAATTTTTTCAATATCCAACACATTATCTGTGAACACTAGATCAAGTAGTGATGGCTCATCCCCACCCCTGGCCCTTGTTGGTTCCATTACATGTTGGTGTGATTACCTAATTGATTACCTAATTGTGTTTACGGGAAAGAGCCCAAAGCTCGTATCTTCCCGTCTCCTGATCGGTTCCATTTTAGACTTAGTGATACTTATCATACCTGTCCTTAAAACTATGGATTGAGATAGCATTAACTACCTCCTCGCTTAGCCAATTCCAATTATCAACTACTCTTACACTGAAAAAGTATTTCCTTACATCCTGCAAAGAAGTTTTCTTACGAAGCTTCAAACTATGACCTCTAGTTCTAGAGCCAGCCATATCGAAATATCGATCCCTATCCACTCTATCATAACCATGAAGGAATTTAAAGACTGTCACCATATCCCCCCTTTCTCTTCTAGCTTCAAGTGATGGTAAGTCTAATTCCCTCAGCCTCTCATCATAACTGAGATTGCGTATGTCTGGCACCAGTTTCGTGGCATGTCTTTGAACTTTTTCAAGCTTAGCTATGTGCTTTTTCAAGTGCGGATTCCAAAAGGGGGCTGCATATTCGAGTTTTGGCCTCACATAGGTTACATAAATATTTCTGAACATTTCCTTGTCCATGTGCCTGAAGGCTACCCTTACATTTGATAAGAATGCATATGCTGCCCTTACTATGCCATTTATATGTATTTCTGGAGATAAATCTGCCAGTATGTTTACTCCTAGATCTCTCTCATTTTCTGTCTCTTGAAGTTGTACTCCAGCCACCGAGTAGTCAAGCTTGGGCCTTCTTGCACTTGTGCCCATTCTCATTACCTCACATTTTGAAGCATTGAATTTCATTAGCCACTTTTCTGACCACTCATGCAGATTATTTAGATCCTCCTGAAGTTCTCTACCATTGTTCTCGTTTTTTTACTTTCTTCACAATCTTTGCATCATCTGCAAACATATTCATGAATGAATTTACAGACTCTGGTAGGTCATTTACATATACAAGGAACAAAAGTGGCCCTAAAACTGAACCCTGTGGGACTCCACTACTAACTCTTCTCCATTCAGACACTGAGTGTCTTACTCTAACCCTCTGTTCCCTTCCTTCTAAGTAAGTTTTTATCCATTCCAAAACATTTCCACCTATTCTAGCCATTGAGTGCAGCTTCCTAATAAGTCTCCCATGTGGAACAGTGTCAAACGCTTTCTGGAAGTCTAGGAATATGCAATCTGCCCAGCCCTCTCTTTCCTGTAAGATTTGGCTTACCTCATCATAAAATTCTAATAAGTTTGTTACTGTTGATCTACCTTCTCTGAAGCCATGTTGCCTCACTGACAAAAAGTTGAAGGATTCCAAGTGAAGAGAGATATGTTTCCTTAGTAGTTTCTCCATAACTTTGCAAACTATGCTGGTCAAGGAAACTGGTCTATAGTTCAGAGCCGTATCCCTCCTTCCCTTTTTGAAGATAGGTATCACATTTGCTTGTTTCCAGCATCTTGGAATCTCCCCCGACTCCAGTGACTCCTTAAATATGATACTTAGTGCCACTGATATTGTGTTTGCGCATTTTTAAGCACATGGGGGGATATGTCATCAGGACCTGTAGCTTTATGAACATCTAAATCCATCAGCACTTTGCATACCTCTGTGGCTGTAAGGTTGATGTTCTCTAATACCGGCCCTTGAGCTTCTATCACTGCAATCTGAGGGGGTGGGGTATTTTCTACTGTAAATACTGACTGAAACTCCTTGTTCAATTCTTTGCAGATCTCTTCATCCGTCTCAGTGATGCTTCCATCCGCTCTCTTTAGCCTTAAAACCTGTTCTTTTACCTTCAGTTTTCCTCTGATAAAGCTGTGGAAAAGCTTGGGATTTTCTTTCGCCTTCCTGGTGATGTCCCTCTCATAATCTCTCTCTGCCTCTCTCCTTTTACTTAGGTAGTCATTTCTTGCTCTTTTGTAGGTTTGCCAGGCATTTATGTTTTTTCTCCTCCTATACCTTTTCCAGCATTTGTCTCTCCACTCCTTAGCTGTTTTACACCCATTATTGAACCATTTCTCTCTGGCATGAATTACACCTACTTTGGTGACAGGTATGCAGCAATCTACTATCTTCCCATATTTCTCACAAAAGATGTCATACATTTCTTGTACAGATTTGTTGTAAAATAAGGTTCTCCAGTCAATAACTGCAAAAAGCTCATTCATTTTGATGTAATCTCCTTTCGGATAGTTCCTCCTCATGTCCTCAGTGTCTCTACTCTCAGGAAGAATATCTTCAATGATATACTCCATCAACAACACACAGTGGTCACTCTTTCCAATTGGTGGTTCATACTCAATATTTTCAATATCCAACACATTATCTGTGAACACTAGATCAAGTAGTGATGGCTCATCCCCACCCCTGGCCCTTGTTGGTTCCATTACATGTTGGTGTAGGAAATTCCCTTGTACGCAATCTAGGAATCTTGCCCCGAATGAGTCCTCACCACTGTGTGGGTCAAGATTTATCCAATCTATCTCTTTGTGATTAAAGTCTCCCATAATCAGAATCCTACACTTTTTTTCCCGTGCCATGTTAACAACTGAGTTTATGACTTCAATAGTACCTATATGACTTTCCTCATAAACTTCAAGCCTATTTTGATTCCTTGGTGGGTTGTATACAACAGTTATTATAATGCTCTCTGACTCAGTATTTATGCGAGCAACAAGAAATTCCTTGAACTCACTTTCTATAGCCAAGTTTATTTCTTCAACTTGAATCCTCTCACTTATGAGCAGTGCTATCCCTCCACCAGTCCTCTCAGATCTTTCAACCCTTAGTATTCTGAAGCCCTTAGGAAAAACTGTGACACTGTTTATGTCCTCACTCAACTTAGTCTCTGTAATTGCTACTATATCTGCCTTACTGTTGTGAATCCTATCTTTTAATTCTACTGCCTTACCAGCTAATCCATTTGTGTATAACAATCTTAATGAGGCCCCATCCCCTGATCTTCTGTCATTATCTTCTTTATCTCCCCTTTGTCTGGAAGTACTCTGTAACGAAAATTTTTTTTCTCTTCTTCATTTCTTTCATCATTTAACCTTCTTGCCTCTTGCAACAAGTTTTTGATCTTTCCCATCTCTTCCTGTGTTCTGTATCGTCTAATGAACACTTCTTTGCATTCTTGAAGGTCTTTTAGACTTTTTTTTCTCAACAATATTTCCCTACATGTTTCCCCTCTCTCAAAGGTTACTTTTGTTGGTCTCGGCTTTCCTTCCCTCGAATATTTACCAAGTTGGTGTATGTTTACAATATCCTCAGGACCACATACTACTCCAAGCTTTCTTATCAGGTCTACAACCCTAGCGGTGTGGATTAGGACAAATGTAGTCAGGACTTAGGAAACAGTTTTGGATCTCTAAAGGTAGAGTTATTGTGAGGAAAATAATAAAAACATATATTTTATGTAAAAAGGCAGTTGGCAAGACAATCTCTCAACCAGGTCCCCCTCCTTTACCAGAGGAAAGAGTCAGATTTGTTAGACCTTTCAACTCAGTTGGAGTGGATTTTACTGGTTCTATCACTATTTTTGATCCTACAACTACGAGTAACTACAGTGAGAAGGTTAATGTGATTACCTAATTGTGCTTACGGGAAAGAGCCCAAATTTCGTATATTCCTGTATCCTGATTGACTCCATTTTGTATTTAGTGATGCTTATCATACCTGTCCTTAAAACTATGGATTGAGTTAGCATTGACTACCTCCTCGCTTAGCGAATTCCAATTATCAACTACTCTTACACTGAAAGAGTACTTCCTTACATCCTGCAAAGAAGTTTTTTTTACGAAGCTTCAAACTATAACCTCTAGTTCTAAAGCCAGCCATATCAAAATATCGATCCCTATCCACTCTATCATAACCATGAAGAAATTTAAAGACTGTCACCATATCCCCCCTCAATCTTCTAGCTTCGAGTGATGGTAAGTCTAATTCCTTCAGCCTCTCATCATAACTGAGATTGCGTATTTCTGGCACCAATTTCGTGGCATGTCTTTGAACTTTTTCAAGCTTAGCTACGTGCTTTTTCAAGTGCGGATTCCAAAAGGGCTGCATATTCAAGTTTTGGCCTCACATAGGTTACATAAATATTTCTGAACATTTCCTTGTCCATGTGCCTGAAGGCTACCCTTACATTTAATAAGAAAGCATATGCTGCCCTTACTATGCCATTTATATGTATTTCTAGAGACAAATCTGACAGTATGTTTACTCCTAGATCTCTCATTTTCTGTCTCTTGAAGTTGTACTCCTGCCACGGAGTCCACCAGCTCCTCGAATTCCTCATCAATGACATCCAAGCTCAAACCTTTGCTTGTGGCCAAAATTGCATTCACAATTTGAATAGCTAACTCTTTCTTGAAGCCCTCGAAGTCTCTATCAGTCACACAACCTGGCAAAAGTTTCCTCAAGGCAGAGTTTAATGTGCAATATGAGACCTCCTTTCATGCTTTTCCAATAAGGCCAATGTAGTGTAGGATATTAAAGTGGTCTTTCCAGAAATCACGAAGGGTCAAATCCGTGTCATTGGTGACTTGGAAACACCTGGCAAAATTATTCTTCATATACAACTTTCTAAAATTGGAAATTGCCTGCTGGTCCATGGACTGGAGGATTGGAATGGTGTTGGGAGGCAGAAATTTTACTTTAATGAAGTCATAATATATAGCAAGATCTTCTTCCACACCTGGAGGATGGCCAGGAGCATTATTCATCATGAGGAGACACTTGAGAGGCAAATAATTTTCCTTAAAATATTTTATCACTGCTGGCACAAACACTTCATTCAACCTCTCTAGGAATAAAATCCTCTTGACCCAAGCCTTTGGATTTGACCTCCACATTACTGGAAGGCAAGCCTTCAACACATTATTGCACTTAAAAACACACAGATTTTCAGAGTGGTAAACTAAATGAGGCTTGATATTACAGTCCCCACAATAAAAGTGTAAGCCTGTCTTTCATTTGTTTGTGGCCAGGCAGTGACATCTCCTCTTGGGTTAAATAGGTTCTTTTGGTTATTTTCTTCCAAAAGAGTCCTGTTCCATCACAATTATAAACTTGTTGCGGGATATAACCTTCATTCTCGACAAATTTAGCAAATTCCTTTACGTAAGAATCATCTGCTTTTGGGTCAGAACTAGTCGCCTCTCCATGTCTAATGATGCTATGAATCTCAGTTTGTTGACGGAAGTGTTCAAACCGGCTTCTGCTGGCTTTAAATTCATCAACTTTAGCACCACTAGGACACGGAGAATTCGCTACAAAATCATGGTGGATTTGCAAAGCCCTAGTGCATATTATGGCCTCGCTAATACTATCTCCAACCAGCTGTTTTTCATTTATCCACAACAATAAAAATTTTTCTACCTCTTCTATTAATTGTGATTGTTTATTCGTTAATATATTTACTCCCTTAGCCATGTCAGCCGCCTTTAAGATCTTTTTATTCTTTAAAATAGTACAGATGGTCGATTTTGCCATGTTATACTGTCTGGCGAGATCGAACACATGAACCCCATTTTCATGTTTAAAAATTATTTCTTTCTTCGTTTCCACTGTTATGAATCTATGGTGTTTGACACCAATATCGCTAACACTTTTGACTTTCATAGGAGCCAGTAAGGGCTCTATGAAAGGTAAAACAATGAAAAATAAAGCAAGAACTACGAACAGATCATTAACAAACCACACAGCGCGGGCACCAATGCAGAAGGAATTAGACTTACCATCGCTCAAAGCTAGAAGATTGAGGGGGGATATGGTGACAGTCTATAAATTCCTTCATGGTTATGATAGAGTGGATAGGGATCGATATTTTGATATGGCAGGCTCTAGAACTAGAGGTCATAGTTTGAAGCTTCGTAAGAAAACTTCTTTGCAGGATGTAAGGAAATACTTTTTCAGTGTAAGAGTAGTTGATGATTGGAATTCGCTAAACGAGGAGGTAGTTAATGCTATCTCAATCCATAGTTTTAAGGACAGGTATGATAAGTATCACTAAGTATAAAATGGAACCGATCAGGAGACAGAAAGATACGAGCGTTGGGCTCTTTCCCGTAAACACAATTAGGTAAGTACAATTAGGTAAGAACTGAGAGCGGGCAAGTGGGACACGTGGTGTCTTATCCAACACATGCGTGTTCAAGGGTTGGATTTCGTTCATGATTTGGGGTCTAAATTCGTTCAAAATTTTGTTCATGGGTTGGTTTGTTCGTCGGTACAGGCATTTGTCGGTTGGGGTCACCAGTGTGTATATATATATATATATATATATATATATATATATATATATATATATATATATATATATATATATATATATATATATATATATATATATATATATATATATATATATATATATGCAGTAAGCCCTCGCTATATCACGATTCATCTTCCGCGAATTCTGTGCATTGCAGGTTTTTATGGCGAGCATATGTATTTTATATAGCAGATTTTCTGGGTATATCGCTGGAATCCACGATATTTGGAAATATTAACATTTCCAGTATTTTCATTATTTTATTGATAAAAAAAGTATTTCCTAGCCTAAGAATAGTAAAACAGTAAATAATAGTAAAAACCATAAATTTAAATATGTAACTCACAATATTGCACTATATAAAATATGATACCGGTAGTGGCACCTTGGAAAATGCAAAGGGTCGCACCTACGTGAGATAGTACACGGGATGCTATTAGCTGATTGGTGGGAGACGATGAATCACAGAATTGTGTTTTGAATCCTGGGGTCTGATTGGCTTTTTGATTGAAGCTTGATTCTTCCAGCATCTTCCATTGTCTCGTCTCACCCATTCAGTTACTCACGTTTGCGCCTTTCGCATTGTGCCTCTTAATACATTGTGCTTGTTTTTTTTTTTGAAACTTTTGCCTTATTTCAACCCCTGCAATGCCACCGAAGCATCCTTCATCTTCTAAAGCTTTTGGTAGTGAGCTTAAGCGGCAAAGGAAGATGTTGACCATAGCAGATAAGGTAAAACTGTTAGATATGCTGAAAGAAGGAAGAAGTTTCTTGGCTGTCAGCTGCCATTTCAGCATCAACGAATCTACTGTTTGCTACATTGTCCCGCAGGAGTGGGATGATGATATGGTTCGTTCGGTGCACTTCTGTAATATTAGCGATGATGCCATGGCTCCTTATAAACCATCTTCGCACAAAAGAAGAAACGGAGACAGCAACTCCCCATTACCATGTTCTTCTCTCGCAAAAAGCAACCGTAAAGCTGTCATTGGCTGTGCATTATGTAAACATCATCATCACGTCATTCATATAGCTTTACGCTTGTGCGCTGTTATTTATGGTAAACTTACCTGTCACACTCATATAAATTTACGCTTGTGCGCTGTTATTAATAAAGTAAAGGTGAGTTGTTAACAGTGCAGGGAGGGTGTATAAAGGTGAAAATAAATGTAAAATATTTTTAATAAATATGGTGCTGCTACTTTGCGGATATTCACCTATTGCGAGTGGTCCCGAAACATAACACTCGCAATAAACAAGGGATTACTGTGTATATATATATATATATATATATATATATATATATATATATATATATATATATATATATATATATATATATATATATATATATATATATATATATATATATATATATGATGTGAAGAAAGGGAATCTCTGTAGATATGTTGTAAAGAAGGGACATCAGAGATGACTGCAAAATTTACACAAGTCTTGATGTTACACTATGCTTTAGATATCCGGGTTGAAGTGGGTAAAGAGACAAACATCTCCCATCAACCAAATTTTCTTCTCCAGAAGTGTCTTCAACATAAGTTCCTCGAAGACCAGGTATGCAAGCTTTCGAAGGCTACAAGCCTTCATCGTCAGGCTCAATAAACACTGAAGAAAAGAACCGTTCTGGAAAAAGTCCTCACCACTGTGTTGGTCAAGTTTTATCCAAACTATCTATTTATGATGAAAACTCCCATATATATATATATATATATATATATATATATATATATATATATATATATATATATATATATATATATATATATATATATATATATATATATATATATCTGGTCTTGGATGTAGTAACTCAGGGTATTAGAGATCAGTCACCATGGTGTATGCTCTTTGCAGATGACATTGTACTGTGTAGCAACAGACGAGAGGTAGTGGAGGAGAAGCTTGAGGAGTGGAGAAGAGTGATGGAGGATAGAGGACTGAGAATTAGCAGGAAGAAGGCAGAGTACTTGAGGTTGAGAGATGATGAGGATGGGGAGGTCAATTTGCAGGGGGAGGTGTTGAAAAGAGTTGAAAAGTTCAAGTATTTGGGATCAACAGTAGCAGAGGATGGTGACCTAGAGTCAGAAATAACCCATAGAATACAAGCGGGATGGA
This sequence comes from Halocaridina rubra, assembly GCA_037179515.1. NCBI lineage: Eukaryota > Metazoa > Arthropoda > Malacostraca > Decapoda > Atyidae > Halocaridina > Halocaridina rubra. Next base: position 116,074 of record JAXCGZ010022739.1, on the reverse strand, counting down.
AGAACTGGAAGAAATTGTCTGGGGTGCTGTGCGACAGGAGAATAGAGATTAAGTTGCGGGGTAAAGTGCATAAGACTGTTGTGAGACCTGCGATGATGTATAGAGCAGAGACATGGGCAATAAAGAAGACACAAGAGGAAAAACTGGATGTGGCAGAGATGAAGATGTTGAGATGGATGTGTTGGGTGACAAGAAGCGATAAGATCAGAAACAAGGTAATTAGAGGGACCTCAAAAGCTAGAGAAATATCAGATAAGATACAATAAAGTAGACTAAGATTGTATGGTCATGTCGTTAGGAGGGATGAACAGTATGTTGGGAGGAGGGTGATGGAAATGGATATACAGGGTAGGAGAGGGAGGGGGAGATCAAAGCGTAGGTGGATGGATTGCATCAATGATGACCTGAGGTCTAACAGTTTGTTGGGTGATGAGGTATGGGACAGGAACATATGGAGAACACTGGCCAGAAACATCGACCCCACATAAAACTGGGAAAAGATGTGTATATATATATATATATATATATATATATATATATATATATATATATATATATATATATATATATATATATATATATATAGAGAGAGAGAGAGAGAGAGAGAGAGAGAGAGAGAGAGAGAGAGAGAGAGAGAGAGAGAGTGTAGGGGACACAAGGTTTCGTACATGGGCGTTTTGCACAGAAAAATCAGAATGAAGTTTCGGAACTGAAACTTTATCTTTAATTAAACAGCTCTTAATCTTTTACATCAAAGATATCGAAATCTTTAGATCTCCTGTGTTAATTATCAGACAAACTAAAATGTACTGTACCGCCAGAGTATATGCCGAAATCCCCAACAGCACCCCCATATTTCCACATCGAAACACAACAGAAAAACGATCTGGTCTGACCAGTAGTTAACATAATTTAAGCGCAAAATCAGATGATATACTAAAATGGATTTTTTTTTTTTTGGTAAACGGCTAATAATATCGTGGCGTTTTATTTCCTAAACAAAAGTTCAATTTATTGAACTTTTCTGTTGTACGAAATCTCGTTCTCTGTTGTACGAAACCTCATTTTGTTTATATGCGAAAAAACCATGTACGAAATGTCGATAAACCTATACAGTATATATATATATATATATATATATATATATATATATATATATATATATATATATATATATATATATATATATATATATATATATATATATATGAATCATTTTTTTACCCCAACCGGGACTCGAACCTAGGAATTATGATTACTAAGTCAAGGCGCTACCACTAGACCACAGATGGTTAAAAGGAATCCAACCTTATAGCTTATATCTGCCATACTTAGGAATGAACGCATTCTAACTGAATGCCACTATGTTCATATTACAGATTCCCCAACCTCACTCGTGGCTTCATTTTAGCATTTAATTCAATTCCCAATCTCATTCGGGACATGAAATAATCAATTAAGCACATTACGTATGTGAAAACATGAATCATTTTTTACCCCAACCGGGACTCGAACCTAGGACTTATGATTACTAAGTCAAGGCGCTACCACTATACCACAGAAGGTTAAAGGGAATCCAACCTTATAGCTTATATCTGCTATACTTAGGAATGAACACATTCTAACTGAATGCCACTATGTTCATATTACAAATTCCCCAACCTCACTCGTGGCTTCATTTTAGCATTTAATTCAATTCCCAATCTCATTCGGGCCATGGAATAATCAATTAAGCACATTACATATGTGAAAACATGAATCATTATTTACCCCGACCGGGACTCGAACCTAGGACTTATGATTACTAAGTCAAGGCGCTACCACTAGACCACAGAAGGTTAAAAGGAATCCAACCTTATAGCTTATATCTGCTATACTTAGGTATGAACGCATTCTAACTGAATGCCACTATGTTCATATTACAGATTCCCCAACCTCACTCTTGGCTTCATTTTAGCAATTAATTCAATTCCCAATCTCATTCGGGCCATGAAATAATCTATTAAGCACATTACATATGTGAAAACATGAATAATTTTTTACCCCGACCGGGACTCGAACCTAGGACTTATGATTACTAAGTCAAGGCGCTACCACTAGAACACAGAAGGTTAAAAGGAATCCAGCCTTATAGCTTATATCTACTATACTTAGGAATGAACGCATTCTAACTGAATGCCACTATGTTCATGTTACAGATTCCCCAACCTCACTCGTGGCTTCATTTTAGCATTTAATTTAATTCCCAATCTCATTCGGGCCATGAAATAATCAATTAAGCAAATTACATATGTGAAAACATGAATCATTTTTTATCCCGACCGGGACTCGTACCTAGGACTTATGATTACTAAGTCAAGGCGCTACCACTAGGCGACAGAAGGTTAAAAGTAATCCAACCTTATAGCTTATATCTGCTGTACTTAGGAATGAACGTATTCTAACTAAATGCCACTATGTTCATATTACAGATTCCCCAACCTCACTCTTGGCTTCATTTTAGCATTTAATTCAATTACCAACCTCATTCGGGCCATGAAAATATATATAATAAATGCTAAAATGAAGCCACGAGTGAGGTTGGGGAATCTGTAATATAAACATAGTGGCATTCAGTTAGAATGCGTTCATTCCTAAGTATAGCAGATATAAGCTATAAGGTTGGATTCCTTTTAACCTTCTGTGGTCTAGTGGTAGCGCCTTGACTTAGTAATCATAAGTCTTAGGTTCGAGTCCCGGTCGGGGTAAAAAATGATTCATGTTTTCACATATGTAATGTGCTTAATTGATTATTTCATGGCCCGAATGAGATTGGGAATTGAATTAAATGCTAAAATGAAGCTACGAGTGAGGTTGGGGAATCTGTAATATGAACATAGTGGCATTCAGTTAGAATGCGTTCATTCCTAAGTATAGCAGATATAAGTTATAAGGTTGGATTCCTTTTAACCTTCTGTGGTGTAGTGGTAGCGCCTTGACTTAGTAATCATAAGTCCTAGATTCGAGTCCCGGTCGGGGCAAAAAATGATTTATGTTTTCACATATGTAATGTGCTTAATTGATTATATATATATATATATATATATATATATATATATATATATATATATATATATATATATATATATATATATATATATATATATATATATATATATATATATATATATATATATATATATATATATATATATATATATATAGTGTGTGTGTGTGTGTGATTACCTAATTGTGTTTACGGGAAAGACCCCAAAGCTCGTATCTTCCCGTATCCTGATCGGTTCCATTTTATACTTAGTGATACTTATCACACCTGTCCTTAAAACTATGGATTGATATAGCATTATCTACCTACTCGCTTAGCGAATACCAATTATCAACTACTATTGCAATGAAAAAGTATTTCCTTACATGCTGCAAAGAAGTTTTCTTACGAAGCTTCAAACTATGACCTCTAGTTCTAGAGCCAGCCATCTCAAAATATTGATCCTTATCCACTCTATCATAACCATGAAGGAATTTAAAGACTCAATCTTTTAGCTTCGAGTGATGGTAAGTCTAATTCCCTCAGCCTCTCATCATAACTGAGATTATGTATTTCTGGCACCAGTTTTGTGGCATGTCTTTGAACTCTTTCAAGCTTAGCTATGTGCTTTTTCAAATGTGGATTCCAAAAGGGGGCTGCATGTTCAAGTTTTGGCCTCACATAGGTTACATAAATATTTCTGAACATTTCCTTGTTCATGTGCCTGAAGGATACCCTTACATTTGATAAGAAGGCAATATGCTGCCCTTACTATGCCATTTATATGTATTTTTGGAGACAAATCTGCCAGTATGTCTACTCCTAGATCTCTCTCATTTTCTGTCTCTTGAAGTTGTACTTCAGCCACCGAGTAGTCAAGCTTGGGCCTTCTTGCACTTGTACCCATTCTCATTACCTTACATTTTAAAGTATTGAATATCATTAGCCACTTTTCTGACCAATCATGCAGACTATTTAGATCTTCCTGAAGTTCTCTACCATTGTTTTCGTTTTTTTACTTTCTTCACAATCTTTGCATCATCTGCAAACATATTCATGAATGAATTTACAGACTCTGGTAGGTCATTTACATATACAAGGAACAAAAGTGGCCCTAAAACTGAACCCTGTGGAACTCCACTACTAACTCTTCTCCATTCAGACACTGTCTTACTCTAACCCTCTGTTCCTTTCCTTCTAAGTAAGTTTTTTGCCATTCAAAAACATTTCCACCTATTATAGCCATTGCTTGCAGCTTCCTAATAAGTCTCCCATGTGGAACAGTGTCAAACGCTTTCTGGAAGTCTAGGAATATGCAATCTGCCCAACCCTCTCTTTCCTGTAAGATTCGGTATACCTCATCATAAAATTCTAATAAGTTTGTTACTTTTGATCTACTTTCTTTGGAGCCATGTTGCCTCACTGACAAAAAGTTGAAGGATTCCAAGTGAGTATAACATTCTTACTGAGGACACATCCCCTGATCTTCTGTCATTATCTTCTTTATCTCCCTTTTGTCTGGAAGAACTCTGAAATGAAAATTTTTCTTCTCTTCATTTCTTTCATCATTTAACCTTCTTGCCTCTTGCAACAAGTTTTTGATCTTTCCCATCTCTTCCTGTGTTCTGTATCGTCTAATGAACACTTCTTTGAATTCTTGAAGGTCTTTTAGACATTTTTCTCATCAATATTTCTCTACATGTTTCCCCTCTCTCAAAGGTTACTTTTGTTGGTCTCTACTTTCCTTCCCTCGAATATTTGCCTAGTTGGTGAATGTTTACAATATCCTCAGGACAACAAACTACTCCAGGCTTTCTTATCAGGTCTACGACAATAGCTTTATTTTCTTCAAGTCCCCCCTGCCATGTTGGCTCCTGGGATTCGCTTATGCTTGAGATTACCACTGTCTTCTCCTTATGAAGTGTCTGTTTAATCAGCGGATTTTCCCTTTCCATCACAACGTCTTTCATTTTTTCGATTATTGTCTCTTTATAGTCAACTGTTTGTATGTTTTCCAGAGCCACCACCTTTACAGTTTCTTTTACTGCCACATTCCCCTTTAGTGCATCAGCATAGGAAGTTTTCATGGCATCATGTTCCATATTCAGCTCCTGAAACTCTTTTCTAAACTGTTCAATGCTTTCCTTAATCTGGATAGTCCAATCTACAATCTCGCCTCTCTCAGAAGAGAGCAGTGAACTAATATCTAATTCATTTGGGTTGTCATTCAGCTATTTGTTGTTATCTTCTTGTTTAGAAATTCTGGTTTCTAGTTCACTCTTTTCCTCTTCCAGCTTCTTTATTCGTTTTTCTAGTTCTTTTCTCTCCTGCCCTTGTGCTTTATTTGCTTCCTCCAAAAATCTTATTTCCTCTCTGAGTGTTTCATTCTTTTTCATTTCTCTATCCACATTTCAAATTTTATCATCAAGGCTTATAACCATTGCCTCTAAATCCTTGATTTTCTGTTTTAAGCTCCTAATAGCTACCCCTCCTCCCGACGCATGGGTGAGGGAGGATTGGGACAGAGATAGCCTCATTTTCATGTTTTCCCTTTCACAGAATATAGAAAGAGAAAGAGAGAAAAAAAGAGAAACATTTATTTAAGCTTCACACAGAATTTTTATATCTTCATATAAGTGCTATTTAGTGACTCAATTTATCATGTATGTGATTACCTAATTGTGTTTATGGGAAAGAGCCCAAAGCTCGTATCTTCTCGTCTCCTCATCAGTTTCATTTTGTACTTAGTGATACTTATGATACCTGTTCTTAAAACTATGGATTGAGATAGCATTAACTGCCTCATCGCTTAGCGAATGCCAATTATCAACTACTCTTACACTGAAAAAGTATTTCCTTACATCCTGCAAAGAAGTTTTCTTACGAAGCTTCAAACTATGACCTCTAGTTCTAGAGCCTGCCATATCAAAATATCGATCCCTATCCACTCTATCATAACCATGAAGGAATTTAAAGACTGTCTCCATATCCCCCCTCAATCTTCTAGCTTCAAGTGATGGTAAGTATAATTCCCTCAGCCTCTCATCATAACTGAGATTACGTATTTTTGGCACCAGTTTCGTGGCATGTCTTTGAACTTTTTCAAGCTTAGCTATGGGCTTTTTCAAGTGCGGATTCCAAAAGGGGCTACATATTCGAGTTTTGGCCTCACATAGGTTACATAAATATTTCTGAACATTTCCTTGTCCATGTGCCTGAAGGCTACCCTTACATTTGATAAGAATGCATATGCTGCCCTTACTATACCATTTATATGTATTTCTGGAGACAAATCTGCTAGTATGTTTACTCCTAAATCTCTCTCATTTTCTGTCTCTTGAAGTTGTACTCCAGCCACCGAGTAGTCAAGCTTGGGCCTTCCTGCACTTGCACCCATTCTCATTACCTTACATTTTAAAGTATTGAATTTCATTAGCCACTTTTCTGACCACTCGTGCAGACTATTTAGATCTTCCTGAAGCTCTCTACCATTGTTCTCGTTTTTTACTTTCTTCACAATCTTTGCATCATCTGCAAACATATTCATAAGTGAATTTACACACTCTGGTAGGTAATTTACATATTCAAGGAACAAAAGTGGCCCTAAAACTGAACCCTGTGGAACTCCACTACTAACTCTTCTCCATTCATACACTGAGTGTCTTACTCTAACCCTCTGTTCCCTTCCTTCTAAGTAAGTTTTTATCCATTTCAAGACTTCTCTACCTATTCTAGCCATTGCTTGCAGCTTCCTAATACGTCTCCCATGTGGAACAGTGTCAAACGCTTTCTTGAAGTCTAGGAATATGCAATCTGCCCAGCCCTCTCTTTCCTGTAAGATTCGGCTTACCTCATCATAAAATTCTAATAAGTTTGTTACTGTTGATCTACCTTCTCTGAAGCCATGTTGCCTCACTGACAAAAAGTTGAAGGATTCCAAGTGAAGAGAGATATGTTTCCTTATTAGTTTCTCCATAACTTTGCAAACTATGCTGGTCAAGGAAACTGGTCTATAGTTCAGAGCCATATTCCTCCTTCCCTTTTCGAAGATAGGTATCATGTTTGCTTGTTTCCAGCATCTTGGAATCACCCCTGACTCCAGTGACTTTTTAAATATGATACTTAGTGCCACTGATATTGAGTTTGTGCATTTTTTAAGTACATAAGGGGATATGTTATCAGGACCTGTAGCTTTATGAACATCTAAATCCATCAGCGCTTTGCATACCTCTGTGGCTGTAAGGTTGATGTTCTCTAATACCGGCCCTTAATCCGTCTCAGTGATACTTCCATCCTCTCTCTGAAACCTTAAAACCTGTTTTTTTACCTTCAGTTTTCCTCTGATAAAGCTGTGGAAAAGCTTGGGATTTTCCTTAGCCTTCCTGGTGATGTCCCTCTCATAGTCTCTCTGCCTCTCTTCTTTTACTTAGGTAGTCATTTCTTGCTCTTTTGTAGGTTTGCCAGGCATTTATGTTTTTTCTCCTCCTATACCTTTTCCAGCATTTGTCTCTCCACTCCTTAGCTCTTTTACACTCATTATCAAACCATTTCTCTCTGGCATGAATTACACCTACTCTGGTGAAAGGTTGATGTTCTCTAATACCGGCTCTTGAGCTTTTATCTCTGCAATCTGAGGGGGTGGGGTATTTTCTTCTGTAAATACTGACTGAAACTCTTTGTTCAATTCTTTGCTGATCTCTTCATCCGTCTCAGTGCTGCTTCCATCCTCTCTCTTAAGCCTTAAAACCTGTTCTTTTACCTTCAGTTTTCCTCTGATAAAGCTGTGGAAAAGCTTGGGATTTTCTATAGCCTTCCTGGTGATGTCCCTCTCATAGTCTTTCTCTGCCTCTCTTCTTTTACATAGGTAATAATTTCTTGCTCTTTTGTAGGTTTGCCTGGCATTTATGTTTTTTCTCCGCCCATACTTTTTCCAGTATTTGTCTCTCCCCTTCTTAGCTCTTTTACACTCATTATCAAACCATTTCTCTCTGGCTTGAATTACACCTACTCTGGTGAAAGGTATGTGTTTACGGGAAAGAGCCCAAAGCTCATATCTTCCCGTCTCCTGATCAGTTCCATTTTGTACTTAGTGATACTTATCATCCCTGTCCTTAAAACTATGGATTGAGATAGCATTAACTACCTCCTCGCTTAGCAAATTCCAATTATCAACTACTCTTACACTGAAAAAGTATTTCCTTACATCCTGCAAAGCTGTATATATATAATATATATATATATTATATATATATATATATATATATATATATATATATATTATATATATATATATATATATATATATATATATAGTGAGGCCTCGTTAACAAACCACCCTTTAATTCATAAATAACAGCATGCAAGCATAAATTTATATGAAAGTGATAGGTAAACTTACCATGAATGAGGTGGTAATATCATGGCATACTCATATACATCAGTATTTTACAATTATTTTTACGTTTACTGTATAAACCCTCCCTGCACTGTTAAAAAACCACCCTTTACTTTATAAATAACAGCATGCAAGCATAAACTTATATGAACGTGATAGGTAAACTTACCGTGAATGAGGTGGTAATGATGTTTGTAGACTCCATAGGGAATTATTCCGCAGCCAATAACAGCTTTACGGCTGCTTTTTATGAGCAAAGAACATGGTATTGGGGAGTTGCTGTCCCTGTTTCTTCTTTTGTTGGAAAATAGTCTTGTAAGGAATCATGGCATCGTCGAGAAGATTGCAGAAGGCCACCGAATGAACCATGTTATCTTCATATTCCTGCGGGAGTTGTTGGACTGCTTTCACATGTTCATACATGGCTGCCAGACGTTCGAGTGTAAGGCCAGGTTCTTCAATTTCTTCGTGCATTTCCTCAAGTTCTTTTTCTTCCTCTTCTTCGCTCGCTGATATTGTCATTTCTTTCAAGTCTTCATAAGTTAAAGGCTGTGAGTGGCAGTCAGTCAGTTCATTCACGTCTTCGTGAGTCATATCTTTAAAGCCTTCTTCTCCTAGCAATGCAGCCAACTTCATAGCTTTCACAACTGTCGGGTCATGGACTTCGTCAGGAGCAAATCCCTTGCAGTGGTAGATGACTTCGGGCCACAGCTCCTTCCAGCTGGCATTGATTGTGGCTGGCTTCATCTCTTTGATTACATTCTGAATATTTTGAAGGCATGTAGCAATCGTGTAATTACACCAGGAAGCCTTCATTGAGAATTCTTTGTTTGCATCCATGGCTTCAACCAGGTTCGCTAGAGCATTTCGTGTGTAGAGGGCCTTGAACGCACAAATAATGCCTTGATTCATAGGCTGAATCAGTGACATCATATTGTGGCAGGAGCTCTACTTGAACACCATCATATTCGAGATTAGTTGCGTGGCCACCAGCATTATCCATCAAAAGAAGGACTTTAAATTCAAGGCCTTTTTCTGCAAGATAAATTTTGACCTGAGAGATAAAGCATTGGTGAAACCAGTCCGATGTGAGGCTTTTTGTGATCCAGGCCTTAGGGTTATTCATCCAATACACTGGCAGCAGATTCTTGCTTTTATTCTTGAAAGCCCTAGGTTTTTTTGACTTGTAGATAAGCCCGGGCTTTAACATGAAGCCCACAGCATTCCTGCACATGATGAGGGTAATGCTGTCCTTGTGTGCTTTAAATCCCGGTGCTTTAGCTTCTTCCTTGAAGAGAAAAGTGCGGGACGGCAATCTCTTCCAAAATAAGCCAGTCTCATCCATGTTGAAGACTTGCTCAGGAGCATACTCCCCTTCGGCGATATTTTTCTTGAGTTCGTTGTTCACGTAATCATCTGCTGCAGCTGTATCTGCAGAGGCAGCTTTGTTATGAACTGCAACGCTCTTTAGGCCAAACCTTTTTTGAAATTTGGTGAACCATCCCTTGCTTGCAAGAAACGATTGTTTCCTCGATGGAGAATCTCTGGAGGGTCCTGGTTGTGGGTTGTCGATATCTTCTTCTCTCTCCTCCTCCTCTCCACGGTCACCAATGTCGTCGTCGGGTTCATTTGCAGTGAATGTCTCGTACAGCTTCTTCGTCTTTGTTTGTATGATATTGCTGTCTATGCTGAAGTTCTTCTTTCTGCAGTCAGCAATCCACAGGGCCAAAGCAGAATCCATCCGCACTATTATATTATTGCGGGGTGTTACGACCCTCTTCGCTGATTTACTAAAAGAAATTGTCGCTGTTTTCCTGATATTTGCCTCGTCCTTTTTGATGTAGAAAACAGTAGATTAATTGAGGCCAAAATGGCAGCCGACATCCGCAAACCTTCTTCCTTCTTTCAGCATATCTGACAGTTTCACCTTATCTGTTATGGTTAACATCTTCCATTGCCACTTAGGCTCACTACCAGAAGCCATAGAAGATGAAGGACGCTTGGGAGGCATTGCAAAGGTTGAAACACGTGAGTAAAAAAAAAACACAAGCACAATGTATTAATAAGCACAACGCGAACGGTGCACATGTGAGTTAGACTGAACGAGTGAGGTGAGAGATGGAAGATGGTGGGAGAACCAAGCTTCAATCAAAAAGCCAATCAGACCCCATGATACAGAACATACAGAAAAACAATTATGTGATTCGTCGTCTCCCACCCTTTCATCCAATAGCATTCCATGAACCATCTCAGGTAGGTGCGAGCCTTTGCGTTTTCCAAGACGCCAATACATTGTACGCTATCGGATAGTATTTCACATGGTGCAATACTGTGAGTTATATGTTTAAATTTATGTTTTTTACTAATTTTTAGTTTTTTTTTCTTAGGCTAGGAAATACTTGTTTTATCAATAAAATAATGAAAATTTCAATATGTACTAGCTCACGTAGGTGCGACCCTTTTCGATTTCTGAAACGCTGATACCGGTATCGTATTTTACATGGTGCAATACTGTGAGTATTTATGTTATTTACTATTTTTTAGTTTTATTATTCTTAGGCTAAGAAATACCTTTTTTTTATCAATAAAATCATGAAACTACTGGAAATTTTAATATATGCTAGGTCACGTAGGTGCGACCCTTTGCGTTTTCCGAAACACTGATACCGGTATCGTACTTTCTATGGTGCAGAGTTACATGTTAAAATTTATGTCATTTTACTATTTCTTACTGTTATATTATTCTTAGGATGGGAAATGCATCTTTTTTATCAATAAAATAATGAAATTTTTTTTTCAATAAAATAATGAAAGTACTGAAAATTTTTATTTTTTTAATATTTTAATATTTTTGCATATACCCAGAAAAAAAAAGCCAAAAAAAAAACCCGCAATGCACTGAATTCGCGATAAGTGAACCGCGATATAGTGAGGGATTACTGTATATATATATATATATATATATATATATATATATATATATATATATATATATATATATATATATATATATATATATATATATATATATATATATATATATATATATATATATATATATTTGATAATGGGAGTTTTAATCATAAATCATAGATTGGATAAATCTTAACCTATACAGTGGTGAGGACTTACTCGGGGCAATATTCCTTTATTTCATTCAAGGGAATTTCCTAAACCAACATGTACTGGAACCAACAAGGGCCAGGGGTGAGGATGAGCCATCGCCAGTAGGTCTAGTATTCACAGATAACGTGTTGGATATTGAAAGAAATGAGCATGAACCACCAATTGGAAAGAGTGACCACTGTGTTTTTTTTTTTATGAGTGTGATACAGGGACAGGCAGAAACCGTCCTCATCAATATAGGCCCGGGCACGAGAAAATACCAAGGCGAAGGAAAAGAAAAAGGATAAGGACAAGGCAGAGATGAGGTAATGTCACACAAACGAAACGACAGACAGAAAAAAAACAGTCAAAGTACAGCGAACCCAGAGATATGGAGGACTAGGCGCTGAGATGACGATAGATCTGCTTTTTGAAGGATGAAAGGTCATAAGAATTAGGAAAGACAGAAAGAGAAAGAGAGTTCCAGAGTGTGGAGGTAGATGGGAAGAAGCTGTCGCTGCACCGACCAATCCACGAGCTACAAATCTCCACACAGTACCTGTGAGATGAGGCCGCTTGGTGAGTGTTATGCGGCCTTGGCAGTGGGGGGAATGCAATTCGCCAACTCATCAGAGCAGCGATGGAAGTAGTAGCGATAGAAAAGTGAAAGGGAAGATACCTTACGGCAAAGAGAGAGAGAATCCAGATTAGAAGAGAAGGATCATTACTTAGTCTGACTGCCTTAGATTCAACCCTATGAAGAAGATAAATACAAGAAGAAGGACCCCAGATGTATGAGCAGCATTTTAAGCAGGGACGGATAAGACCTTTGTAAATATTAAGTAACTGCAAAGAGGAAAAGTAATAAATGAAAACGAAACAAAACCCCCAATTTTTTGGATGAAGATTTAGAAATTTGGTTTATGTGATTCCTCCAAGACAAGTTTGAGGCCATATGTATTCCTAATATGTTGACAGAGTTAAGAGGGTAAATGTCATTAGTTTTAAAGACAATAGGGTTATCAGGAGGAGAAGAAGATAAAGAGATAGCCAGAAACTGTGTCTTGGAGGCATTGAATTTAACTATATTTTGAGTGCCCCACTCAGATACTCTCTGCAAATCGGAGTTAAGAGTAGAAGAAAGAGTGATAGAAGAATAATTACGAGTAATAGATGAAGGTTGTGAAGAAAAGGCAGTGGAAAAGTGCAGGGTTGAATCATCAGCAAAGGCATGAAGAAGAGAGGAAGACGGGGATTGCAGAAGATCATTGATGAAGAGAAGGAACAGAGTAGGTGAAAGAATAGAGCCCTGTGGAACAACACTGGTAACAGAGAAAGGGCTAGATGTCACGCCATCAACAACTACAGATATAAAATGGAACAGTAAGAAGACTGGAAATCAGAGAACAGAAAGAAAAGGTAAAGCCATAGGCAGGGAGTTTGGCCAACAGAGCCTTGTGCCAGACTTTGTCAACAGCCTTAGATATATCAAGGGGGCTGACAAAGGATTCCCCATAGTTCTTCAGAGAAGATGACCATACATGAGTATGATAGGACAGGAGATCACCAGTGGATCTTGCCTTGCGGAAGCCGTACTGGTGATCGGAGATAAGTGAGTTAGATTCAAGGCGTTTCAAAAAGTGAGAATTGAGCAAAGTTTCGAAAACTTTAGCAATAGAGGAAGTTAGGGCAATAGGTCAGTAGTTAGAAGGAATAGAGCGGTCACCCTTCTTAGGAAGAGGTTGAACTAGAGCATGCTTCCAAGATAAAGGATAGATACTGGTTGGCAGAATGAGGCAAAAAGGACGGCAAAGCACGGGAGCCAGTTCATCTGCAAACTCCTTAAGGAACTTTGCATGGATACCATCGGGACCATATGCCTTGTTCGTCTTTAGCGAGCGAAGAACCTTATGAACTTTGTGTGAAGAAAAGATATGGGAGGGCATAGGGCTGGAGAAGGGTAAAGACTAAGGAACAGGTGCGCTGGAATCGTTTATAGAAGAGTTGGCAGAAAAATGAGAGCCAAAGAGAGTGGCTTTGTCAGTGGGAGAGCAAGCTGTAGAACCATCAGAACGAATGAGAGGGGGAAAGCTTGAGTTACAGAAGCTTTTGGAGAGGTTTTTGGCTAAGGACCAGAAGCATTTGTCAGTGGGAGAGGAGTTAAGGTCATCAACTTTTTTCCTTAAAAAGGAAGCCTTAGACCTTCGAATCTGAGCAGTACAGCAATTCCTAGCTATAATAAAAGCAGAGCGAGTTAAATTGGAAGGAGAGGCAAGGTAAGATCGGTGAGCCCGATTCCTAGCCTGGATAGTTATGGAGCAGGCACAGTCAAACCAAGGTTTAGGGGGAGAGAAAGTTTTTGTAGAAGAGGGGATGTACGCCTCCATTCCGCGGTCATGATCTTGGCAACTTTTAGAGCTACCTGATCATGGTTGCGGGACCAAAAGCAGTAGTCATCCCATGGGAAGTCAAAGAGAAAATTTTGCAAATTTTCATGTTGGGTACACTCGAAGTGCCAAAGGCGGAGCAAAAATGGAAGAGACTGAGATCATAGAATTGTCAGATTTACCAAGAGGGGAAAGCACAGAATAAGAGTACATTGAAGGGTTAGAAGTAAAAAATAGATCAAGAGTGTTTGCAGCATGTTCGTGACGATCATGAACGTGAGTAGGATGTTTGATAATTTGCTCCAGATCGTGAGTAATAGAGAAAGCAAGGGCCTCGCTTCCTCCCACATCAGTGGAGTATATAATTGAAGATTTTCTGCCTGAGAATAAACTGAGGACACAATGAGGAACTATCCGAAAGGAGAGTTCATTAAAATTAATGAGCTTTTTGCATTTATTGATGGAGGACCGTATTTTACAACATATCTGTACAAGAAATGTACGGCATCGGTTTTGAGAAATATGGGAAGATAGTAAATTGCTGCATACCTGTCGCCAAAGTAGGGTTAATTCATGCCAGAGAGAAATGGTTTGATAATGAGTGTAAAAGAGCTGAGGAGTGGAGAGACAAATGCTGGAAAAGGTATAGGAGGAGAAAAAACATAAATGCCTGACAAACCTATAAAAGAGCAAGAAATGATTACCTAAGTAAAAGAAGAGAGGCAGAGAGAGACTTTGCAAGGGAAATCACCAGTAAGTCTAAATAAAATCCCCAACTTTTCCACAGCTTTATCAGAGGAAAACTGAAGGTAAAAGAACAGGTTTTATAACTTAAGAGAGCAGATGGAAGCATCACCGAGACGGATGAAGAGATTTGCAAAGAATTGAACAAGGAGTTTCAGTCAGTATTTACAGTGGAAAATACCCTACCCCCTGAGATTGCAGAGAAAGAAGCTCATGGGCCAGTATTAGAGAACATCATCCTTTCAGTCACAGAGGTAAGCAAAGTGCTGATGGAGTTAGATGACCATAAAACTACAGAACCTGATGGTATATCCCCTCATGTTCATAAAAAATTTGCAAATTCAATATCAGCTGCACTAAGTATCATATTTAAAAAGTTGCTGGAGCCAGGGGAGATTTTAAGATGCTGGAAACAAGCGAACGTGATACCTATCTCTTAAAAGTGAAGGAAGGATATTTCTCTAAACTATTGACCTGTTTCCTTGACCAGCATAGTTTGCAAAGTTATGGAGAAACTACTTAGGAAACATATCTCTCTTCACTTGGAATCCTTCAACATTTTGTCAATGAGACAACCTTTCTTCTGAAAAGGTATATGAACAGTAACAAACTTTTTAGAATTTTATGATGAGGTAAGCCGAATCTTACAGGAAAGAGAGGGCTTTGTAGATTGCATATTCCTAGACTTCCAGAAGTCATTTGACACTGTCCCATATGGGAGACTTATTAAGAAGCTGCAAGCAATTGCAAGAATAGGTGGAAATGTCTTGGAAAGGGTAAAAACATATTTAGAAGGAAGGGAACAGAGGGTTAGAGTAAGACACTCAATGTCTTAATGGAAAAGAGTTAGTAAGGTAATTCCACAGGGTTCAGTTTTAGGGCCATTTTGTTCTTTGTATATGTAAATAACCTACCAAAGTTTGTAAATTCATTCATGAATATGTTTGCAGATGTTGCAAAGATTGTGAAGAAAGTAAGAAACGAGAACAATGGTAGAGAACTTCAGGAAGATCTAATAGTCTGCATGAGTGGTCAGAAAAGTGGCTAATGAAATTCACTTCTTCAAAATGTAAGGTAATGAGAATGGGTATAAGTGCAAGAAGGCCCAAACTTGACTACTTGGTGGCAGGAGTACAATTTCAAGAGACAGAGAATGAGAGAGGTCTATGAGTAAACATACTGGACGATTTGTCTCCAGAGATGCATATAAATGGCATAGTAAGGGCAGCATGTGCTTTCTTAGCAAATGTAAGGGTAGTCTTCAGGCATAAGGATAAGGAATTGTTCCGAAATATTTATGTAACCTATGTTAGGCCAAAACTTGAATATTACGCTCCCCCATGCACTAAAACTGAGTTAAATCAGAGGACTGTAAAGATTATGCAAGGTTCTAGGACTCAGCGTTCCAGATATCCCTGTTGGAAAGAGTGAAAGAGAAATTATTCTCATAAAGAATGAACCCTTTCACGCACCATAAGTTACAATAAGTTTTCTTTTCAATGCTCATTTTTGAATTCCTGTCTCTGGCCATCAGTTTTTTTAGGACTCCAAGATATGTGTTTCTCAGCTATTTTCCTCCCCAAAACCTACATTTATCATTATACATAGTAAGTCAGTGACTTTGTTTTTTGTTGTAGTTTTTCATGAATCAATAAAGAAAGAGAAACAACAATTCATAGGATTGTTTATGGATATGGAATATAAAGTGCACATAAAGAGATGTGCAGTCTGAGTGATGAGTGAGGGAGACGGAAACTGCCTTTGTTTTTTGCCTTGCCTTTAAAACCACGTCAGTGGAGAGGGTTGCTATTTAGTTCATTCGGTAGAGAGTGAGGAAACTGAAGCTCAACCAAAAAATGACGCCATTGGCATAAATGTAACTATTTATAAATTATATTTTTGTTCAAATGGACGCCAATTGCGGCAATGTGCACTTAGACTCTAAAAATTTATACACGCCATTGCCATCACCGTGCAAGAGGGGATAATAGCTCTCTGCTTCAGAAATTTCTTCAACAACGAAGTACCTTTTGCATTGGAATACGAGTATTTGAATGTCAACCTTCACTTTCAGGTTATGAAACAGTCCTTGATGAAAACAAATCCCTGAAAAACGACGAAGACCAGGAAGTTCATCTTCCAGAGAGGTCCAGACATCTTTTTCCAGAAAAGTGTTTTCAACGATTATTGTTCTTTCTTACTATGCCTGGTGATTTCCAAAGTTTGATAAATATTAAATGGTAGTGGAGCATCAGTGTGGCATACCAGTACAAAACTATCTCTGCTGAGGACACTTTTCTGGAAAAGTGTCTTCAGCTTGTATTCCAAGTCAATAGGCACATCACTGTTGAAGTCATTCCCAGAGGAAAGAAATATTAACTCTTTAGGCAAAGAGTCTGACTGTTACTCTCTTCAAAGGGGATATCTTAAACAAAGGGTCCTGGAACCTTATGTAACAATTGCAGTTCTCTATGATGTTTCACCAACATATAAACAGTACTGTACTTACAAAATATAAACTTATGAACATATTAATGTTCATTAATACCGTATACTTTATGTTTTATGTAGCATTTCAGTATATTTAGCATAAGTAGTGTACAGTACTGCATATGCTTGTACTACACAGTACATTTTCTTACCTTAGCACAACTTATGAACAGTCTTATGGAACCTAACTCGTTTGTAAGTAGGGGAGTGTTTATATATATATATATATATATATATATATATATATATATATATATATATATATATATATATATATATATATATATATATATATATATATATATATATGAATCATTTTTTTTTACCCCGACGGGGACTTGAACCTAGGACTTATGATTACTAAGTCAAGGCGCTACCACTACACCACAGAAGGTTAAAAGGAATCCAACCTTATAGCTTATATCTGCTATACTTAGGAATGAACGCATTATATCTGAATGCCACTATGTTCATATTACAGATTCTCCAACCTCACTCGTGTCTTCATTTTAGCATTTAATTCAATTCCCAATCTCATTCGGGCCATGAAATAACCAAATAAGCACATTACATAAGTGAAAACATGAATCATACTTTTACCCCGACCGGGACTTGAACCTAGGACTTCTGATTACTAAGTCAAGGCGCTACCACTACACCACAGAAGGTTAAAAGGAATCCAACCTTATAGCTTATATCTGCTATACTTAGGAATGAACGCATTCTATCTGAATGCCACTATGTTCATATTACAGATTCCCCAACCTCACTCGTGGCTTCATTTTAGCATTTAATTCAATTCCCAATCTCATTCTGGCCATTAAATAACCAAATGAGCACATTGCATATGTGAAAACATGAATCATTTTTTTACCCCGACCGGGAGTTGAACCTGTGACTTATGATTACTAAGTAAAGGCGCTACCACTATACCACAGAAGATTAAAAGGAATCCAACCTTATAGCTTATATCTGCTATACTTAGGAATGAACGCATTCTATCTGAATGCCACTATGTTCATATTACAGATTCCCCAACCTCACTCTTGGCTTCATTTTAGCATTTAATTCAATTCCCAATCTCATTCGGGCCATGAAATAATCAAATAACCACATTACATATGTGAAAACATGAATCATTTTTTTACCCCAACCAGGACTTGAACCTAGGACTTATGATTACTAACTCAAGGCGCTACCACTACACCACAGAAGGTTAAAAGGAATCCAGCCTTATAGCTTATATTTGCTATACTTAGGAATGAACGTATTCTATCTGAATGCCACTATGTTCATATTACAGATTCCCCAACCTCACTCGTGGCTTCATTTTAGCATTTAATTCAATTCCCAATCTCATTCGGGCCATGAAATAACCAAATAAGCACATTACATATGTGAAAACATGAATCATATTTTTACCCCGACCGGGACTCGAACCTAGGACTTATGATTACTAAGTCAAGGCGCTACCACTACACGACAGAAGGTTAAAAGGAATCCTACCTTATAGCCTATATCTGCTAAACTTAGGAATGAACGCATTCTATCTGAATGCCACTATGTTCATATTATAGATTCCCCAACCTCACTCGTGGCTTCATTTTAGCATTTAATTCAATTCCCAATCTCATTTGGGCCATGAAATAATCAAATCTGTAATATAAACATAGTGGCATTCAGATAGAATGCGTTCATTCCTAAGTATAGCAGATATAAGCTATAAGGTTGGATTCCTTTTATCCTTCTGTGGTGTAGTGGTAGCGACTTGACTTAGTAATCATAAGTCCTAGGTTCAAGTCCCGGTCAGGGTAAAAATATGATTCATGTTTTCACATATGTAATGTGCTTATTTGGTTATTTCATGGCCACAATGAGATTGGGAATTGAATTAAATGCTAAAATGAAGCCACGAGTGAGGTTGGGGAATCTGCAATATGAACATAGTGGCATTCAGATAGACTGCGTTCATTCCTAAGTATATTAGATATAAGCTATAAGGTTGGATTCCTTTTAACCTTCTGTGGTGTAGTGGTAGCGCCTTGACTTAGTAATCATAAGTTACAGGTTCAAGTCCCGGTCGGGGTAAAAAAATGATTCATGTTTTCACATATGTAATGTGCTTATTTGGTTATTTCATGGCCAGAATGAGATTGGGAATTGAATTAAATGCTAAAATGAAGCCACGAGTGAGGTTGGGGAATCTGTAATATGAACTTAGTGGCATTCAGATAGAATGCGTTCATTCCTAATTATAGCAGATATAAGCTATAAGGTTGGATTCCTTTTAACCTTCTGTGGTGTAGTGGTAGCGCCTTGACTTAGTAATCATAAGTCACAGGTTCAAGTCCCGGTCGGGGTAAAAAAATGATTCATGTTTTCACATATGTAAGGTGCTTATTTGGTTATTTCATGGCCCGAATGAGATTGGGAATTGAATTAAATACTAAAATGAAGCCACGAGTGAGGTTGGGGAATCTGTAATATGAACATAGTGGCATTCAGATAGAATGTGTTCATTCCTAAGTATAGCAGATATAAGCTATAAGGTTGGATTCCTTTTAACCTTCTGTGGTGTAGTGGTAGTGCCTTGACTTAGTAATCATAAGTCCTAGGTTCAAGTCCCAGTCGGGGTAAAAAAATGATTCATGTTTTCACATATGTAATGTGCTTATTTGGTTATTTCATGGCCCGAATGAGATTGGGAATTGAATTCAATGCTAAAATGAAGCCACGAGTGAGGTTGGGGAATCTGTAATGTGAACATAGTGGCATTCAGATAGAATGCGTTCATTCCTAAGTATAGCAGATATAAGCTATAGGGTTGGATTCCTTTTAACCTTCTGTGGTGTAGTGGTAGCGCCTTAAACTTAGTAATCATAAGTCCTAGGTTCAAGTCCCGGTCGGGGTAAAAAAATGATTCATATTTTCACATATGTAAGGTGCTTATTTGGTTATTTCATGGCCAGAATGAGATTGGTAATTGAATTAAATGCTAAAATGAAGCCAAGAGTGAGGTTGGGGATTCTGTAACAGGAACATAGTGGCATTCAGATAGAATGTATTCATTCCTATGTATAGCAGATATAAGCTATAAGGTTGGATTCCTTTTAACCTTCTGTGGTGTAGTGGTAGCGCCTTGACTTAGTAATCATAAGTCCTAGGTTCAAGTCCCGGTCGGGGTAAAAATATGATTCATGTTTTCACATATGTAATGTGCTTATTTGGTTATTTCATGGCCAGAATGAGATTGGGAATTGAAATAAATGCTAAAATGAAGCCATGAGTGAGGTTGGGAAATCTGTAAAATGAACATAGTGGCATTCAGATAGAATGCGTTCATTCCTAAGTATAGCAGATATAAGCTATAAGGTTGGATGCCTTTTAACCTTCTGTGGTGTAGTGGTAGCGCCTTGACTTAGTAATCATAAGTCCTAGGTTCAAGTCCCGGTTGGGGTAAAAAAATTATTCATGTTTTCACATATGTAATGTGCTTATTTGGTTATATATATATATATATATATATATATATATATATATATATATATATATATATATATATATATATATATATATATATATATAT
Organism: Halocaridina rubra; assembly: GCA_037179515.1. Lineage (NCBI taxonomy): Eukaryota > Metazoa > Arthropoda > Malacostraca > Decapoda > Atyidae > Halocaridina > Halocaridina rubra. Next base: position 95,342 of record JAXCGZ010022739.1, on the reverse strand, counting down.
ATATATATATATATATATATATATATATATATATATATATATATATATATATATATATACACACCTAGTTCTCAGAATAACGCCTAGATAGGTTCTCAGAAGTGTCAGGTAAATGGAAAATTCGTGAAAAAACGAGTTATTTTCCATAGGAAACAATGATAAAGGGCAGAGATACGTTCCAAACCTTATATAAACACACCATACCAAAGATATAAGATAAGTAAAAAAACATATTTTATTACTACATAGCAAAGCAGAAAACCCTGTATCTATTTTTAAGAGTATACAAACGATATTCATATTCACTTTACAGCTAGAAATTAACATACATTACTATACTTTACTCTATTATGCAGTTGGCAACAATTATACAGTACACTAGGACATGCATGGTGGCAGTGAGCAAGTAACTCATGTGGTAGAAGAGGAGGAGGATGCAGGAGAACGAGCCTCTATCTGCAAATGTATATAAAGATAAAATAAGAATTATAAATAACCAAAGCAAGACTAAAAAACGAAAAAAAAGGTAATTATGCAATGCCTAAATCTACCATATGACAGATTAAAAAAACTTAATCTACTTTCTCTAGAGAGGCACAGAGTTAGGGGGGATATTATTGAGTTGCATAAATGGTTTAAAGGGATTAATAAGGGTGATATTAATAAAGTTTAAAAAATTCATGATCAAACCAGAACTCGTAATGGGTAATGGATTTACTCTTGATAAATTTAGGTTCAGAAGGGAAATTGGTGAAATTTGGCTTGGTATTACCGTAGAGTAATAAATGCCAATACCTTAGACACCTTCAAATGTAGATTAGATAGACATATGACAGAGGTAGGGTGGGTATGAATAGATTAGTGTTTATTAGAAAAATCATAAAAAGAGAAATAGAATAAATAAGTAGAGTAGAATAGAATAGGTTAGACATACTGAAAATACCATTCAGAAATGGAACTGCCTCGTGTGTGCCAGTAAGCATGTTGCAGTGTCCTCTATTCTTATGTTCTTAATATTTTCAGAACACGTGTTTTGCATCCTCCTTCCATTTTCAAATTTGTATCTGGTTTCTGAATGACTAATTTGTTAATAAAATGTATCCAAATTTTTTTTTCTCTCATATTTCTTTACAAAAAACGAATTAAAACTTAGGTTTATTACCTTTAAAATGCGCACTGTAATGAACGTGATGAAGACTAAACCAATAATTGTATTTACATAATAAGATGAAAAATTTCTACCTATTTCCTGTTTAAGAGAGACATTACAAAGGATTTGTGGAAAGGAAATTAATTTAACGGTCTTTTAACTCATTAACGTTTTTATTAAAAGTGCATTATTATATTTATCATTTGCTGCCCCAAACGACTCATCAGCTTGTAAAGTAACTGATGTATGCGTTGTTTGTGAGACTATTCTCCTTTTAATATAAATATATTCTATATAATGTAAGTGAAATGAAACGAGAGAGAGAGAGAGAGAGAGAGAGAGAGAGAGAGAGAGAGAGAGAGAGAGAGAGAGAGAGAGAGAGAGAGAGAGAGAGAGAGAGAGAGAGAGAGAGAGAGAGAGAGACTTCTTTAATTAACTCTTGTTCATTCAACCAAAACTACATTATTGATTGTAAAAATAATGGTTTAATTACAAATTCGTAATAATAATAATAATCTCCACAATCATCATCAAAGGAAAATTATTGTTAAAAATAATAATAATAATAATAATAATAATAATAATAATAATAATAATGATAATAAAAATAATAATAATAATAATAATAATAATAATAATAATAATAATAAGATCTAAGGAGAATTTTTGGAATAGACATCATGAGAGTAATGCAGAGGTATATTAAAACCCAGCAGAGAGCTGGATATTCATTACACATCTTTTATAATCCTTCACATCTGACAGGTCATTACACTCCCCATCTATTTCTCTTTACAGCCTGATAAAGGCTGTTTTATTTTATCATTTTTTGGTCCATCCTGGTGTCACAAGAGAGAAAAAAAAATGGGGGGGGGGTTTATTCGCGAATTCCGAGTTTTTTACTATTATTTTTGGGGGGCTTTATTGCAACTTCGTGGATAAAAAAAATAGCGTATAAAAGGAACAAGGTGTATATATATATATATATATATATATATATATATATATATATATATATATATATATATATATATATATATATATATATATATATATATAGTAATTCCTCGTTTATCGCGGGTGTTACGTTCCGGGACCACCTGCGATAGGTGAAAATCCGGGGAGTGTTTATATATATATATATATATATATATATATATATATATATATATATATATATATATATATATATATATATATATATATATATATATATATATATATATATATATATTATATATATACTGTAATTCCTCGTTTATCACGGGTGTTACATTCCGGGACCACCTGCAATAGGTGAAAATCCGTGAAATAGCAGCACCATATTTATTATTTTACAATTATTTTTACCTTTATAAACCCTCCCTGCACTGTTAACAACTCACCCTTTACTTTAATAATAACGGTGCACAAGTGTAAAGTTATATGAGTGTGACAGGTAAGCTTACCATAAACAACAGCATGCAAGCGTAAAGCTATATGAGCGTATTAACTGAAAGCGTGAAGCAAGACAAGGGAAGATGGTGAAAGAATCAAGCTTCAATCAAAAAGCCAATCAGACCCCAGGACACAGAATACAATTCTGTGATTAGTCGTCTCCCACCCTTCAGCCAATATCATCCCGTGTACTATCTCACGTAGGTGTGATCCTTTGTGTTTTCTAATTCTTAGGCTAGGAAATACTTTTTTCTATCAATAAAATAATGAAAATATTGGAAATTTTAATATTTCCACATACCGTGGATTCCCGCAGTATCATATTATGAGATCCAGCCACTCTCCCCCGCCTCCGTATTGGCAAGGCCCCCACCCCGTGCCCTGGTTGTAAAGACGCCTCGAGTCAAAAATTCACTTTTATACCTCGACGGCGCAAATGTAAAAGACCGCGAATGTCCGTCCATAATTCCCGCGACCGACTTCCTGAAATACTTGGGTCTGCGGATGAGAAGTGACGAGTGGTCAAATAGAGAATATTATAAAACTTTGAAGGAACTATTCCTAAGATATTTCTTAGTAAGCCGAAGTGTGACCGGAGCATTGAGTGAAAATGCCCATTACAAGAAGTATAAGTTGCCGGATCCGACCAAGAAGATGGCGATTCGTCGATTTTACTCGAAGAGAAGAAGGAGAACCCCCTCCTTCCTTGCCTTCTGCCATGAAGTTCTTCAGGACCACCTCCTTAAAATAGCTAAGTACTTGTGATCTATATCCAGTGAGTAATGGGACAATTAGTAAAAGAAATTGAGGTCGGTGGACGCCGCCATTTTATCTTGTAGTTATGCTTTGACTCAGCCAACCCGCCTATGAGGGGTGTGGCGCCTAATAAGTTGATAAAAGTAGAATTTCTGTACCCATTACTAACATGGATAATTTGTACTAATAGCTATAAGCAGTAATAAACTCCGTTTTTTGTTATAATTTGAGTAATGTAAAGAAATTTCATTGGAAGTGTGTTCCATTTATTTGTATTAATGCTTAGATTGAATTTTAAGAACGCGAATGTATCGATTTTTAATTGAAAATTTTTTGATATACGTGCAATCACTATTACAGTATATTAATTTCTTAAGTGTAAGAATTATAGTGAGTAATATACTTGAATCTGCTTTTAAGGTTTTACTTAGAACACGTGTGGTTTTCGAGAAAGGAATGTGGAAGTGACCGATCGATCTCCCAACCTCGTTATTATAAATCTGTAGTAATTGTACTGATCCTTGATATTTTAAAGTACGTGTAAAATCATTTTTATATAAATTTCTTAAAGCGTAAGAAATAGAGTGTTAAGATTGCGCCTGTTTTTCAAGGTTCTTTCTTTTTTTGTTTGTTTTTTTTCCCCGCGGGAGTAATGTTTTAGCGAAAGAAAGACATAAATGACAGATTGTTTTTTTATGTTGTTATGATGAAGGGATTAACATTTCGATACGTGTGTGGCATTTTATTTTTGAAGAATAAGAAATTTTGTGATATTGTTTAGAGATGAGTTTTTTTAATTTCGCGCTATGCAGGCGAAAGTAAGAGTAAATTAGAGGAATTTGTGCTGTCCTAGAATAGGGAAGGTTTTTCAGTGTCACCCAAACGTAGCTTCAAGGGAGTAGAATGTTTGTTTGTTCGTGAGAATGGGACCTAGGACTGGTGAGGAAGTCTGTGACCGCACGGCTCAGCCGAGATTTCACCTTTACTCTCCTTCAGAGAGATAAGGAAAAGGGAAACCAACGCGTTGTAAATAAAAGGGAATTTTACAGAAAGGGGATGATTGTCTTGAAAGTGATATAGCGAATGTGATAGCGAATGAGTATGAATGACTGGGGGTATAATGGGGGGGTTGCTCTAGGGGGTGAAATCGCGGAAAGCACCGTTAGGAAGCATGATTGGGGAGTCTGCGAAGATCGTTCCCCTGCTCCGCCAGGTCCTTCTGCATGCCATATCAGAGTGTATTTATGGGAGGTGATGCGCTGTTGCAATATCTAGTGAGGGATATGTTTGAGAAAGTAATTCTCCACCTGCCCAGATATGGTTGAAATGCCAAGTTTGTTTTATTTTTGTTTTGTCCCCTACTCCGCCATTGAGATTATTATTCGATTTCCGAGAGATTCCAAGATAGATGTTACGTGATAAAGGACGTGAATCTATGAATGATTCTTTATTTTCTTTGCTAGCTGCAGTATATACATTATTTGTAAGCAGAAAGACCTGTAGTTAATTACATTAATAGCAAATAGTGTACAGTATAAAAGATATACAGACTTACTTTACAGTAAACAAATTAATGCACCTATTATGTGGTGGGCAACAGGCATACACTGGGACGTGCATGGTGGTGGTGAGTACGAGGATGAGGTAGAACGAACCTATATCTGCAAACGTTTTTCTCTAGCACGTTTTTTCCCTGACCATATTATATGGCAAGTTTGTTTGCTGTTTGTTCTTAATGCCTTTTTTCCATTCTCTCCATAATATTCGATTGCATTAAGCGGTAGATGAGGAGGAGTATGCAGCAGAATGAATCACTATCTGCAAACGTTTTTCCGTCTCTGTATCAGCTGATAAACTCTCGCACGCTATTTCCCTGACAATATTATATCGCAAGTTTGTTTGCTGTTTGTTCTTAATGCTTTTTCTCCATTCTCTCCATAATATCTGATCGCATTAAGCGGTCGAAGAGGAGGATGTGGGAGAACGAATCTCTATCTGCAAACGTTTTGCTGCCTCCGTATCAGCTGATACATTCTCGCATGCTATTTCCCTGATGATATTATATTGCAAGTTTGCTTGCTGTTGTTCTTAATGCTCATACATGTACTGTACTTAACATTTTTTCCATTCTCTCCATGATATCTGATTGTATTAAGTGGTAGAAGAGGAGGAGGATGCAGGAGAATGAACCTCTATCTTCAAATGTTTTGCCACCTCCGTATCAACTGACACGCTCTCGCACGCTTTATTCCTGATGATATACAAACCTTAGCACAAACACAGTTAGAACAAGCGATATATCCGTGCAGTATGCTGGGTAAAGAGACACTGAAGCACATGGCAGTGTGGTGTAAAAGTGCCTTCAAGGCGGTCGATTATTCACTAAAATGAAAATAAAAAAAAAAAATTTTTTTGCATGGGCGTTATTCGTGTATTTTGTATTTTTTTACTATATTTTTTTAGTTGCATTATTCCAGTTTCGCGGATTATGAGCACGTGTAAAAAGCAAAGTAGGTTATATATATACAGTATATATATATATATATATATATATATATATATATATATATATATATATATATATATATATATATATATATATATATATATATATATAGTATTTTTTTTCACAATTAAATTTTGATATTAACGATACTATTACCCATGAAAATCTTTTTAGGTCATCAAGTACTCAAACTATCATTGCCAGCTACAAAGTTATGCGGCTTTCACCAACTGTACCACTACAACAGAAAAACGTCTGAATTTCTTGGCACAGTCAGTATACGCAAGCATCTTTTCCATCGACCTTTAATCAATGTGACAAAGTAGTATGTGGCATTAAGTATTCAGAAGTAGACAATGATATTACAATATTTCTTCTTCATTCACCACAGTTTTTCCCACTTATGCAGGTCTATTTTTGGAAAGCCATATCCAGTGATTCCTATTTTCGACATCAACCACTGTAATATCTTTTTGTTCCATATCAGCTGTTACACGGAATGGATAAAAACTTACTTAGAAGGAAGGGAACAGAGGGTTAGAGTAAGATACTCGGTGTCTGAATGGAGAAGAGTTAGTAGTGGAGTTCCACAGGGTTCAGTTTTAGGGCCACTTTTGTTCCTTGTATATGTAAATGACCTACCAGAGTCTGTAAATTCATTCATGAATATGTTTGCAGATGATGCAAAGATTGTGAAGAAAGTAAAAAACGAGAACAATGGTAGAGAACTTTAGGAAGATCTAAATAGTCTGCATGATTGGTCAGAAAAGTGGCTAATGAAATTCAATACTTCAAAATGTAAGGTAATGAGAATGGGTACAAGTGTAAGAAGGCCCAAGCTTGACTACTCGGTGGCTGGAGTACAACTTCAAGAGACAGATAATGAGAGAGATCTAGGAGTAAAAATACTGGCAAATTTGTCTCCAGAAATACATATAAATGGCATAGTAAGGGCAGCATATGCATTCTTATCAAATGTAAGGGTAGCCTTCAGACACATGAACAAGGAAGTGTTCAGAAATATTTATGTAACCTGTGAGGCCAAAACTCGAATATGCAGCCCCCTTTTGGAATCTACACTTGAAAAAGCACATAGCTAAGCTTGAAAAAGTTCAAAGACATGCCACGAAACTGGTGCCAGAAATACGCAATCTCAGTTATGATGAGAGGCTGAGGGAATTAGACTTACCATCACTCAAAGCTAGAACATTGAGGGGGGATATGGTGACAGTCTTTAAATTCCTTCATGGTTATGATAGAGTGGATAGGGATCGATATTTTGATATGGCTGGCTCTAGAACTAAAGGACATAGTTTGAAGCTTCGTAAGAAAACTTCTTTGCAGGATATAAGGAAATACTTTTTCATTGTTAGAGTAGTTGATAATTGGAATTGGCTAAGCGAGGAGGTAGTTAATGCTATCTCAATCCATAGTTTTAAGGACAGGTGTGATAAATATCACTAAGTATAAAATGGAACCGATCAGGATACGGGAAGATACGAGCTTTGGGCTCTTTCCCGTAAACACAATTAGGTAATTACTCCATACACCTTCTCTTTGGTCTCTCCCTCCTCCTCCTACCTGGCAACTCCATCTCCAACACTCTCCTCCCAACATAGTCCTGATCCCTCCTCATGACATGTCCGTACCAGTGGAGCCTCTTTTCTTGGATTTTCTTAGACACTTCCATAACTTTAGTTGTTCCTCTTACTAAATCATTTCTAATCCTATCATTTCTTTTGATTCCAACCATCCATTTAAGCATCCTCATTTCTGCCACATCTATTATCTTTTCATATAGCTGATATAAGCTGTAAGGTTTGTTTCCCTTTTAGACCTGTGGTGTACTTGGTAGTACCTTTGCTTAACAATTATAAGTCCTAGGTTCAAGTCCCGGTCGGGGTAAAAATTTTTCATGTTTTCACAAATGGTAATGTGCTTATTCGAGTTTTGTTGGTTCCGAATGAGACTGGCAGTTGAATTATATACGAAAACGAAACCTCGAGTGAGGTTTGGGGAAACTGTAATATGAACATGTGGCATTCAGATAGAACACGTTCATTCCTAGTATAGCAGATATAGGCTGTAAGGTGTGTTTCTCTTTTAGACCTTCTGTGGTGTAGTTGGTAGCATCTTGGCTTAGTAATTATAAGTCCTAGGTTTAAGGCCCAGTCGGGGTAAAAATTATTCATGTTTTCACATATGGTAATGTACTTATTTGATTATATATATATATATATATATATATATATATATATATATATATATATATATATATATATATATATATATATATATATATATATATATATATATATATATATATATATATATATATATATATATATATATATACACAGTGATCCTTCGCTGGATCACGTTTCTTGGCTCGCGTTTTTACTGTACCACGATTTTTTTTTGGCAATTTTTTTTTTTTGGGGGGGGGTATGTGCAAAAATATTAAAATATAAAAAAAAAAAATTCAGTATTTTCATTTTTTTTATTGAAAAAAACATATTTCATTATGTAATTGATAAAAAAGTTTATTTCCCAGCCTACGAATAATAAAACAGTAAAAAATTGTAAAAAACATAAATTTAGATATATGTACAGGGTGTCCATAAAGTCTGGGTGCATTGGAAATTTCACTATGCAGAGCTATTCAATCGAGTTCACTTGAATTTTGTAAAGTGCATCAAATTATGCATTGAAAATGATGGAAATCATATTGACAATATTATTTATTAACATTAGATTTAAATAAAATTGTTTTGTTTTAAAAGTACGTGTTAATCTCCTGTGTACCCAGATGAAGTCTGGGTACACAGGAGATTAACACATACTTATGAAACAAAACAATATTATTTAAATCTAATGTTAATAAATGATATTTTCAATATGATTTCCATCATTTTCAATGCATAATTTGATGCGCTTTACAAAATTCAGGTGAACTCTATTGAATAGCTCTGCTTAGTGAAATTTCCTATGTACCCAGACTTTGTGGACACCCTACAGTATAACTCACAGTATTGCATCATGCGAAATAGTGTCCGATAGCGTACAATGTATTGGGGTCGCAGCTACGTGAGCTAGCATATATATTTATATTTCTAAAAAAACATATTTCTTAGCCTAAGAATAATAAAACAGTAAAAAATAGTAAAAAAAACATAAATACTAACAGTATTGCAACATGTAAAATACGATACCGCTAGCAGCGTTTCGGACAAAGGCTCGTTCGGTCTAACTCACGTGTGCGCCGTTCACGTTGTGCTTATTAATGCGTTTATATATATATATATATATCTATATATATATATATATATATATATATATATATATATATATATATATATATATATATATATATATATATATATATATATATATATATATATATATATATATACAGTGTTCCTTCCATTATCGCGAAGGTTCGGTTCTGGGACCCGGCGCGAGACAGGAAAATCGCGGAGTAAGATCAGCCTATATGTACATAGATATTTTAATTTATTTTTACGTTTACACTGTATAAACTGTATAAACCCTCCCTGTACTGTTAACAAACCTCCCTTTACTTCATAAATAACAGCATGCAAGTGTAAATTTATATGACATACTCATGTACATAGGTATTTTACAATTACTTTTACGTTTACTGTATAAACCCTCCCTGCACTGTTAAAAAACCACCCTTTACATTATAAATAACACCATGCAACGTAAATTTATATGTACGTGATAGGTAAACTTACCTTATCTGCTATGGTTAAGATTTTCCTTTACTACAAGAAGCCTTAGAAGATGAAGGATGCTTGGGAGGCATTGCAAAGGTTAAAATATGCGAGTAAAAAAATCACAAGCAAAACGCATTAATAAGCACAATGTGAATGGCGCACACGTGAGTTAAACTGAACGAGTGAGGCGAGACAATGGAAGATGGTGGAAGCCTTTGTCCGAAACGCTGATAGCGGTATCGTATTTTACATGTTGCAATACTCTTAGTAATTATGTTTTTTTTACTAAATTTTACTGTTTTATTATTCTTAGGCTAAGAAATGTTTTTTTTTTATCAATAATATCATGAAAATACTGGAAATTTTAATATATATGATAGCTCACGTAGGTGCGACCCCAATACATTGTATGCTATCGGACACTATCTCACGTAGGTGCGAGCCTTTGTCCGAAACGCTGATACTGGTATCGTGTTTTACATGTTGCAATACTGTTAGTATTTATGTTTTTTTTACTATTTTTTACTGTTTTATTATTCTTAGGCTAAGAAATACGTTTTTTCATCAATAAAATCATGAAACTACTGGAAATATAAATATATATGCTAGCTCACGTAGCTGCGACCCCAATACATTGTACGCTATCGGACACTATTTCGCATGATGCAATACTGTGAGTTATACTGTACACTGTACGTATATCTAAATTTATGTTTTTTACTATTTTTTACTGTTTTATTATTCGCAGGCTGGGAAATAAATTTTTTTATCAATTAGATAATGAAACATGTTTTTTTTCAATAAAAAAATGAAAATACTGAATTTTTTTTTTAATATTTTAATATTTTTGGATATACCCCCCCCCAAAAAAAATTGCCAAAAAAATCGCGGTACAGTGAAGACGCGAGCCAAGAAACGCGGTACAGCAAAGGATCACTGTATATATATATATATATATATATATATATATATATATATATATATATATATATATATATATATATATATATATATATATATATATATATATATATATATATATATATATATTTTATGATTCCTGTATTCAGTAACAGGAATATGTAATAACTTTTTATAATATCCTCAACATTAATCCTTCTAAATATAGTTAACGAATAGAGGTTACTGATTAGCAACATCTCAGCATCCTTGGTACTGTGCAGTGTCTTGAATAGACCTTTAGGGATATTGTTTTCTTCAAAATGGTTATGAATTTTCAAATAACAATTAAGATAAATAAATGTCAAGATTGTTATGGAAATATGATATATAATAAAAGAAACATACACTGAAATTTATACATACATATACCTTGGCTGTTTCCCCCTTAAATTGGGGGGTAGCCGACATAAAAAAAGGAAACAGTTTGGGGAGAAGTTATTCTCCCCCCCACTCCCCTTCTTCTTGAGCTAAAAAAAACTTAGGTATGGGAAGAAAAGGAGTATATACAAAGCTTATATTAAAAGGAACACACTCTGAAAGATATGAGCTCAAAAAATTAGGTAAGGGAAGAAAAGGAATATGTACAAAGCTTATGGGGTAAGGATTCAAACACCACCTTATGCATAAATTGACGATATTCTTTGTAAATCCTGCGATTTTATATATATATATATATATATATATATATATATATATATATATATATATATATATATATATATATATATATATATATATATATATATATATATATATATATACACACAGAAGCTCCCATGGTTATGAACAACCGAGTTACGGACATTTACAGATACGAACAAAAACCTACCCATGTATTAATGTATGTACAGATTACCATACTGTGCTGAATTATTACATTATTATTACTGTAGTAAAAGTCTTTAATTCTTCATACTTCGTTTTTATGTAGTAGTCAAGTTTCTTTATCCTAAGTACTGTACATTACTTTTTTTTTCCTAAACACAACTTACGAAAGGACTTCTGGAAACTAACTTGTTTGTAAGCTGGGGAGTATATATATATATATATATATATATATATATATATATATATATATATATATATATATATATATATATATATATATATATATATATATATATATATATATATATATATGCACACACAGAAGCTCCCATGGTTATTAACAACCGAGTTACGAACATTTACAGATACGAACAAAAACCTACCCATGTATTAATGTATGTACAGATTACCGTACTGTGCTGAATTATTACATTATTATTACTGTATTATAAGTCTTTAATTCTTTATACTTCGTTTTTATGTAGTAGTCAAGTGTCTTTATCCTAAGTACTGTACATTACTTTTTTTTACCTAAACACAACTTACGAAAGGACTTCTGGAACCGAACTTGTTTGTAAGCTGGGGAGTGTATATATATATATATATATATATATATATATATATATATATATATATATATATATATATATATATATATATATATATATATATATATATATATATATATATATATATATATATATATATATATATATGAGCATCACTCTTTCCAAATTGTAGGTTGTATCCCACTGAGCTCAGCAATATGGCTGCATTGTATAAGCTGAGATAACAGGGCTTCAAGATATCCTGTCCATCCACTTCTAATCTACCAACTGTATCATAGCAAGAAATAATTTTATTGTCTTATAATCAAGTAAATATGGTACATAAAATATGACAACAGCATGTAGTGCATTACACAATGCATACCACTGGTTTTACATGTACCATCAGATACTATTTATTGTGTAAACTACAAACAAAAGTATTGCAAATGAGACATCAACATTAGGTGGGACTGAAAGCTTCATTATCCTGTGCATGGTTAATGTGCTTTCCATCCTTCTCATTATCATCTGTCATTTCAAATTCAACTTCTTCTGTCATGTCAGTGCCTTTGGTTTCAGGAAGAATCATTGAAAGAAAAGCAGCTAAAACTGAGACCAATGCAAACAGTGCTGAAGGACCCCAACTGATTGCATCACCCTGAAAAATAAAGACTTGTTTTACTTCTTAAAATTTTTCAGTGATAATATTAGCTATTATTAATTCAGAAATGTTGACATTTGGGCTGTCATAACAATTTCACCATAGGCACTAAGTTCTGTTTTGCCTATGAGATATTTCATGGTAAGAGTTACTTTCCACAACAAATTTCAAGTATTTTACAGTCTCTACATTCTTTACTGTTTCTTTACTATGCACTAACATAATATGAAAAATCATTTCCTGGTGGTAAATCAAGTAAAATTTTATTTTAAATTACCTCCAAAATACTATATATACAGTCAGTCCTTGGTACTCACAAGGGATAGGGTCTGGAAAGACGCCGTTAATACTGAAAGCACAAGTACACACTCATTGCTCCTCTCAGATAAAAAGAGGGATTCCTGCGCGACCTTTTCACCATACACTCTATCTATTAATATCAAAAACATCAAACCATAATCTTAAGAAGTAAGTAATAACTGATGGATCTGAAATCTACCTTTATGAGTAGGCACTGTGTTTATTCAACATGAGTTCTTTGACCATTTCTACGAAGAGTATTGCAGAGTATTGCGAGTACAAAACTTATATTTGTTGTATGACGAGACTGTCCAAAATATTAAAGGAAAAAAAAAAATTGAGAACATTTTTCGTGAGGGGAGAGAGAAGCTGCCGTCCAGTTCTGCCTTGAAGGAAATTTAGAAGAGTTGCCAGAGGTGAAGCCATCACATCACATTACCTAAGTTTTTGTGTAAACTGGGGAAAGCTCTTAAGCCATTTACCTGATCCTGTGGTTCCATATATTGTTAAAATCAGTATCCTTCCCATTTATATTAACTTGTTAGTTAGTTTGATACACGAAAAATTGAATAAGTAAAAAAAAAAAAAAAACAAATATCCACCTGTCAACAGTACTGAGTTAAGTTGCCAAGTAGTACAGCTGTCTTATTTTCTTAATTTTTTTTTTTTTGCTTTTCTTTTAGCTTTCTCTTTTACTATTTTGTTTTTATTTTGTATATATATATTGAGTTAAATGTAAAGTCTAGTCTTGTGATAACATACCTTGGTTAGCAAGTGAGTTTATCAGTTAGGAAGAATATATAGCAGAAACAGGTGGGTGCCACCTCAGACACAGGTTCGAATTTTTCCTTCAGGTTTGACTTTTGTTTTGTTCCATTTTTTTTCTCTTTCTTTTTATCCTTAAATTACCATGGTCAAGTTTTTAAGTTAAGATGTGTGTTACCAGAAAAGAGATAAACTGAGTCACTAAATAGCACTTATATGGAGATATAAAAATTCGGTGTGAAGCTTAATTAAAAGTTTTTCTCTTTTTTTTTCCTCTTTCTCATCTTCTTTCTATATTCTGTGAGAGGGAGAACATAAAAATGACGCCATCTCTGTCCCAAACCTCTCCCATCCATGGGTCGGTAGGAGGGGTAGCCATCAGGAGACTCAAACAGAAAATCAAGAATATAGAGGAAATGGTTATAAGCCTTGATGATACAATTCAGAATATGGATGGAGAAATGAAAGAGAATGAAACACTCAGAGAGCAAATAAGATCTTTGGAGGAAGCAAATAAAGCACAAGGGCAGGAGAGAAAGGAACTAGAAAAAAGAATAAAAAAGCTGGAAGGGGAAAAGAGTCAACTAGAATCTGGACTTTCTAAACAAGAAGATAAAAACAAACAGCTGAATGACAACCTAAAGGAATTAGATGTTAGTTCACTGCTCTCTTCTGAGAGAGACGAGATTGCTGCTTGGAATGTCCAGATTAAGGAAAACATTGAACAGTTCAGAAAAGAGTTCCAGGAGCTGAATATGGAAAATGATGCCATGAAAACTTCCTTTGCTGATGCACTAAAGGGGAATGTGGCAGTAAAAGAGGCTGTAAAGGTGGTGGCACTGGAAAACATACAAACAGTTGACTATAAAGAGACAGTAATCGAAAAAATGAAAGATGTTGTGATGGAAAGGGCAAACCCACTCATCAGACAGGCACTTGATAAGGAGAAGACAGTGGTAATCTCAGGCATAAGCGAGTCCCAGGAGCCAACATGGCATGGGAGACTTGAAGAAAATAAAGCTAGGGTTGTAGACCTGATAAGAAAGCTTGGAGTAGTATGTGGTCCTGAGGATATTGTAAACATACACCAACTAGGTAAATATTCGAGGGAAGGAAAGCCGAGACCAACAAAAGTAACCTTTGAGAGAGGGGAAGCATGTAGGGAAATATTGTTGAGAAAAAAAAGCCTAAAAGACCTTCAAGAATTCAAAGAAGTGTTCATTAGACAATACAGAACACAGGAAGAGATGGGAAAGATAAAAAACTTGTTGCAAGAGGCAAGAAGGTTAAATGATGAAAGAAATGAAGAAGAGAAGAAAAATTTTCATTACAGAGTTCTTCCAGACAAAGGGGAGATAAAGAAGATAATGACAGAAGATCAGGGGATGGGGCCTCAGTAAGATTGTTATACACAAATGCTGATGGATTAGCTGGTAAGGCAGTAGAATTAAAAGATAGGATTCACAACAGTAAGGCAGATATTGTAGCAATTACAGAGACTAAGTTGAGTGAGGACATAAACAGTGTCACAGTTTTTCCTAAGGGTTTCAGAATACTAAGGGTTGAAAGATCTGAGAGGACTGGTGGAGGGATAGCACTGCTCATAAGTGAGAGGATTCAAGTTGAAGAAATAAACTTGGCTATAGAAAGTGAGTTCAAGGAATTTCTTGTTGCTCGCATAAATACTGGGTCAGAGAGCATTATAATAACTGTTGTATACAACCCACCAAGGAACCAAAATAGGCTTGAAGTTTATGAGGAAAGTCATATAGGTACTATTGAAGTCATAAACTCAGTTGTTAACATGGCACGGGAAAAAAAATGTAGGATTTTGATTATGGGAGACTTTAATCATAAAGAGATAGATTGGATAAATCTTGACCCACACAGTGGTGAGGACTCATTCAGGGCAAGATTCCTAGATTGCGTACAAGGGAATTTCCTACACCAACATGTAATGGAACCAACAAGGGCCAGGGGTGGGGATGAGCCATCACTACTTGATCTAGTGTTCACAGATAATGTGTTTGATATTGAAAAAATTGAGTATGAACCACCAGTTGGAAAGAGTGACCACTGTGTGTTGTTGATGCATGAGGAGGAACTATCGGAAAGGAGATTACATCAAAATGAATGAGCTTTTTGCAGTTATTGACTGGAGAACCTTATTTTACAACAAATCTGTACAAGAAATGTATGACATCTTTTGTGAGAAATATGGGAAGATAGTAGATTGCTGCATACCTGTCACCAAAGTAGGTGTAATTCATGCCAGAGAGAAATAGTTCGATAATGGGTGTAAAAGAGCTAAGGAGTGGAGAGACAAATGCTGGAAAAGGTATAGGAGGAGAAAAACATAAATGCCTGGCAAACCTACAAAAGAGCAAGAAATGACTACCTAAGTAAAAGGAGAGAGGCAGAGAGAGACTATGAGAGGGACATCACCAGGAAGGCTAAAGAAAATCCCAAGCTTTTCCACAGCTTTATCAGAGGAAAACTGAAGGTAAAAGAACAGGTTTTAAGACTAAAGAGAGCGGATGGAAGCATCACTGAGACGGATGAAGAGATCTGCAAAGAATTGAACAAGGAGTTTCAGTCAGTATTTACAGTAGAAAATACCCCACCCCCTCAGATTGCAGTGATAGAAGCTCAAGGGCTGGTATTAGAGAACATCAACCTTACAGCCACAGAGGTATGCAAAGCGCTGATGGATTTAAATGTTCATAAAGCTACAGGTCCCGATGACATATCCCCTCATGTGCTTAAAAATACGCAAACACAATATCAGTGGCACTAAGTATCATATTTAAGGAGTCACTGGAGTCGGGGGAGATTCCAAGATGCTGGAAACAAGCAAATGTGATACCTATCTTCAAAAAGGGAAGGAGGGATACGGCTCTGAACTATAGACCAGTTTCCTTGACCAGCATAGTTTGCAAAGTTATGGAGAAACTACTAAGGAAACATATCTCTCTTCACTTGGAATCCTTCAACTTTTTGTCAGTGAGGCAACATGGCTTCAGAGAAGGTAGATCGACAGTAACAAACTTATTAGAATTTTATGATGAGGTAAGCCAAATCTTACAGGAAAGAGAGGGCTGGGCAGATTGCATATTCCTAGACTTCCAGAAAGCGTTTGACACTGTTCCACATGGGAGACTTATTAGGAAGCTGCAATCAATGGCTAGAATAGGCGGAAATGTTTTGGAATGGATAAAAACTTACTTAGAAGGAAGGGAACAGAGGGTTAGAGTAAGACACTCAGTGTCTGAATGGAGAAGAGTTAGTAGTGGAGTTTCACAGGGTTCAGTTTTAGGGCCACTTTTGTTCCTTGTGTATGTAAATGACCTACCAGAGTCTGTAAATTCATTCATGAATATGTTTGCAGATGATGCAAAGATTGTGAAGAAAGTAAAAAACGAGAACAATGGTAGAGAACTTCAGGAGGATCTAAATAATCTGCATGAGTGGTCAGAAAAGTGGCTAATGAAATTCAATACTTCAAAATGTAAGGTAATGAGAATGGGTACAAGTGCAAGAAGGCCCAAGCTTGACTACTCGGTGGCTGGAGTACAACTTCAAGAGACAGAAAATGAGAGAGATCTAGGAGTAAACATACTGCCAGATTTGTCTCCAGAAATACATATAAATGGCATAGTAAGGGCAGCATATGCATTCTTATCAAATGTAACGGTAGCCTTCAGGCACATGGACAAGGAAATGTTCAGAAATATTTATGTAACCTATGTGAGGCCAAAACTCGAATATGCAGCCCCCTTTTGGAATCCGCACTTGAAAAAGCACATAGCTAAGCTTGAAAAAGTTCAAAGACATGCCACGAAACTGGTGCCAGAAATACGCAATCTCAGTTATGATGAGAGGCTGAGGGAATTAGACTTACCATCACTCGAAGCTAGAAGATTGAGGGGGGATATGGTGACAGTCTTTAAATTCCTTCATGGTTATGATAGAGTGGATAGGGATCGATATTTTGATATGGCTGGCTCTAGAACTAGAGGTCATAGTTTGAAGCTTCGTAAGAAAACTTCTTCGCAGGATGTAAGGAAATACTTTTTCAGTGTAAGAGTAGTTGATAATTGGAATTGGCTAAGCGAGGAGGTAGTTAATGCTATCTCAATCCATAGTTTTAAGGACAGGTATGATAAGTATCACTAAGTATAAAATGGAACCGATGAGGAGACGGGAAGATACGAGCTTTGGGCTCTTTCCCGTAAACACAATTAGGTAATCACACTTCATGCCACACTTCTAGGATATCATTATCCTCTATCTCCTTTGCTGACTTTTTCACCAATGACATCCCTTCCTCATTTGAAAAAATGAAAAGGATAAAGTCTTGAGATTCAATTGCTCCTTGTGATTATGTGTCCTAAACAACCAGAATTTTGTTTTGTTTTATTTTGAGTGTGACACCGGGACAGGCAAGAAAACTACCCTCATCAATAAAGGTCAGGGCACGAAGAAAACATTATGATGAAGAAAAAGTAAAAGGTTAGGGACAAGACAGATACTAGGTAATGATACACAATAGGAAAAGGACAGGCTGAAAGAATAGTTAAAGCACTGAGGACCTAGAGATATGACAGGATTAAGCACTGAGATGATGATAAATCCATTTTTTTTTTAAAGGAGGATAGGTTATAAGAATCAGCAAATACAGAGGAAGGAAGAGAGTTCCAGAGTCTGGAGGTAGATGGGAAGAAACAGTCGCTGCACTGATTAATCCGCAAGCTACAAATCTCCACACAGTACCTGTGAGACAAGGCCACTTGGCGAGTGTTACACGGTCTCGGAAGGGGGGAAGGGATGCAACTCACCAACTCATTAGAAGCAATAGAAAAGAGAAAGGGATGATACCTTATGGCGAAGAGAAGGAGAATCCAGATTTAAAGTATGAAAAGGGTAATGAATGAGTCTGATTGCCTTTGATTCAACCCTATCATGGAGAATAGTATATGAAGAAACATCCCAGATGTGCGAGCAGTATTCTAAGCAAGGACGGATAAGACCTTCATAGATTTTAAGCAACAGTAAAGAGGGAAAGTAATGACAAAAACGAAACAGAACCCCCCAATATTTTTTATGCAGATTCAGAAATCTGGATTATGCGATTCCTCCAAGACAAGTAAGAGGCTATCTGGACTTCTAATATGTTAATAGAATTAATAGGGTAAAGTTCGTTAGTTTCGAAGACAATAGGGTTATCAAGAGGAAAAGAAGATAAAAGGATAGCCAGAAACTGTGTCTTGGAGGAATTAAATTTAACTAAATTTTGTGTACCCCACTTAAATACCCTCTGCAAATCATAGTTGAGAGTAGGAGAAAGAGTTATACGAGATTGATTACGAGTAGCAAATGAAGGTTGTGAAGAAAAGGAGGAGGAAAAATGAAGCGCAGAATTGTCGGCAAAGGCATGAAGAAGAGAGAAAGATGGGGACCGATGAAGATCGTTGATGAAGAGAAGGAACAAGTAGGTGAAAGAACAGAGTCCTGTGGAACACCACTGGTAACGGAATGGGAAAGATGTTGCATCGTCAACAACCACAAATATAAAATAGGCAGAAATATAACTGGAAATCAAAGAACAGATAGAAGGGGTACAGCCATAAGCAGGAAGTTTGCCCAACAAAGTCTGTGGTACACTCTGTCAAAAGCCTTAGAGATATCAAGGGCAACGACAAAGGATTTCCCATAGATCCTTCGGAAAATATGACCACATATGAGTAAGATAGAACAGGAGGTCACAAGTGGATCTTGCCTTTTGGAATGCGTACTGGTGATCGGAGACAAGAGAGTTAGATTCAAGACGATTCAAGAAGTGAGAAATGAGCAAAGTTTCGAAAACTTTAGCGATAGCAGAGGTTAGGGCAGTAGGTCAGTAGTTTATAGGTATAAACAAGTCACCCTTCTTAGGAACAGGTTGCACTAAAGTATGCAAGATGAAGGATATATACTGGTTGAAAGAATGAGGCCAAAATATTGGGCACAGGGGCTAGTTCATCAGGACCAGATGCCTTGATCATCTTTAGCAAGTGAAGAACCTTGTGAACTTCACATGAAGAAAGGATAAGGGATGGCATAAGGTTAGAGAGGGGTAAAGGATGAGGGACAGGTGCACTGGAATTGTTTACAAAAGAGTTGGCAGAAAAATGAGAGCCAAAGAGAGTGCTTTGCTAGTGAGAAAGAAAGCTATAGAACCACCAGAACGAATGATAGAGTGAAAGCTTAAGTTACAGATGTTCTTGGAAGGGTTTTTGGCTAAAAACAGAAATATTTATCAGTGGGAGAGGAGCTTAGGTCATCAAATTTCCTTCTTATAAAGGAAGCATTAGACTTTCGAATCTGAACAGTACAGCTGTAATAAAAGCAGAGTGTGTTAAATTAGATGGAAAGGTTTGGTATGACCGGTGTGCCTGAACCCTTGCCTGGATAACCATGGAGCAGGCATGGTCAAACCAAGGATTAATGGAGAAAAAGTTTCCATAAAGAAGCGGATGACCGCCTCAATTCCAGAGGTTATGATTTTGGCAACCTTTAGGTCTTCCAAATCAGAGCTCTGGGACCGAAAGCAGTATTCATCCCATGGAAAGTCAAAGGAAGAAGTTTGCAAATCATCGCATTGGGTATGCTCAAAGTGCCAAAGGCAGTGCTGAGTAGGAGGAATTGATTGAGGGAGAGCAAAATGGCAGAGATTGAGATCACAGAGTGGGCAGATTTATCAAGAGGGGAAATAACAGACTATTAGTAATTTGGAGGATTAGAAGTAAGAAATAGGTTAAGAGTGTTGGCTACATGTTCGTGCCGATTGGGAACACAAGTAGGATATTTGATAATCTGCTCCAGATTGTGAGTAATAGAGATAGTAAGGGCATCACTTCCTCTCACATCACGGTGAGAAGAATTAAGCCACTCACTTTGGTGTACATTGAAGTCTCCAATATAGAGAACTTCAGCATGTGGGTGAAAAGACAGCAAGGACTCATGGCAAGAGGAGATATTCAAAGAAAGACACAAAGTCAGTGGATTTTGGAGAGCAGTAGTGGCGAGATAGATTTTCAGCCAGAAAACATCAATGTTAGAAGATTCATGGTCCATGAGCCTTGCAATAGGAGTGTTAGTATTGCAGTAGGCACAGACCCTTCCTTTGGTACGGAAACGAGAACACAGGTTATAGTGAGAGATCTGAAATGGGTCAGTAGATGTATGGCTAGACAGCTGGGTTTCAGAAAGAAGGAGAAGCATAAGGAGGGATGTATCGAAGTGCTGTTCTATAGACGAAAAATTAGAGTGCAGACCACGAATGTTAGAAAAGTGAAGATTAAAAGAAACAGATCTATCAGGAGGTGTAAGGTTAAGGACAGAACCATTTCTACCACCAAGCGAGTCTACTCTCATGCCAAGAATGGAGTCAACAAGATCCCAGAGATATTTTGCACCCCTCTATGCCAGGTACTGGGGGCTGTAAGCTGTGAATCTTTCATAAATATAGAAAAAAATAGGAAAAAGGGAGCAAAACGAAACAGATATGGTGAGTGTTGTGATTTGTCAATTGTAATGGGATAGTAAGAGATGTGCAACGAATATGCCGGAATATTTGGCGTAGATGTAGGTATAAGGACCATGCCTGAAGGAAGACTCAACCTGAAGCTGTCTGGACTAGTCCTAATTGAATGTGTAATACCTTCAGTCGTATTATTTCAACTGATGGC
This sequence comes from Halocaridina rubra, assembly GCA_037179515.1. Taxonomy (NCBI): domain Eukaryota; kingdom Metazoa; phylum Arthropoda; class Malacostraca; order Decapoda; family Atyidae; genus Halocaridina; species Halocaridina rubra. The sequence goes on along the minus strand of JAXCGZ010022739.1, from coordinate 73,955 downwards.
TTGGACCAAGGCCTTCATATCCAATACTTCATTGGTGTGCTCTTCTGTGTAACAAGTATATACGTTTGCAACATGTTCCTCATGAATATCTTTAAAACCTTTGCCACCCATATGTACCATAGCCATGATAGCTTGTACATTCCTCTAGACATGTACGTTAACACCAGAGGAGCCTTCAAAATAAACACATACTCAGATCCAATTTTTTTTCAATAAAAGTATATTGTTACTTGAGAAACATTTTGACAGGCTATTTGTACGTACTTAATGATGTGAAGAATAGTGAGGAATTTCTAAAATTCGATCACTGGTTTTGAGGTTCAAAGCCAGGATTAGAAATATTTCTTAATACGAGGAACAGTCTTAATTAATCTAAGAAAAATTCCCTGAGAAAACTTTGAAGAGGGCAAAAGAGGATGCTATCTTGAAGGTAACATAGAAGAGTTGCCAGCTGCAAATCCGTCACATCTATCTATCTATCTACCTTGGCTGTTTCCCCCCTTAAATTGGGGGGTAGCCGACATCAAGAAAGGAAAACACTCCCCTTCTTCTCTGACGTCTCGCAGGAGGTTGATACAAGGGGGGGGGATTCCTAGTCCCCCCGCACATTGCATTACATAATTTCTTTGTGTAAACTGAGGGGAGATTTTATAGCTTTTATTAAGCTGATCCTGTGGTTTGATATCTTGTTAAAACAACATCCTTCCCATAAAAGTCAAATTATTATACTAAATAAATGAATATATAAATAAATAAATACGAAAAAAGACTTGTCATCATTTGTTAAGTTGCCAAGTAACATAATTGTCCTTTTGCTCTTGTCTTTTTTTTATTAAATTTTTCGTTTAAATCATTTTAGTATTTTTGTTTTTATGCTCACTTGTGACAAATTCTGATCTGGTGACAACATATCTAGGTTAGTAATTCACTAATATTTTTCTTCTGAAATTATCGGTTTAGCAGTTAGGAAGAAAGTATAGCAGAAATAGGTGTTAAAAGCATCACCGAATATTCCTGGATATTTGTTACACATATCTTATTATCCCTTCACATCTGACAAGTCACAATGCTCCCCATCTCTGTTTCTCTTTATGTTTTCTTCGTGCCCAGGCCCGAAGAGGGTAGATTTTTTTTTTTTGGCCCATCCTGGTATCACAATCATAAGAAAAAAAAAAGATAAGTGCTGGCCTGAATGAACTAAATGTTAGTTCATTGCTCTCTTCTAAGAGAGATGAAATTGCAGTCTGGAATTTTCAGAGAAAGGAAAACATTGAACAGTTAGAAAAGAGTTTCAGGACTGAATACAGAACAAGAGGCCATTACAAGATCCTTTGCAGATTCAGTAAAGTAAAATTTGGCAGTAGAAGAGGCAGTGAGGGACGCAGCACTAGAAAATGTAAATACAGATTACTACAAAGAAACAGTAATAGGAAAAATGAAAGATGCTGTGACTGAAAGGGCTATTCCGCTGATCAAAGAGGCATTTGATAGAGAGAAGTCAATGGTAATCTCTGGCATAAGTGAAACCCAGGAGTCAACATGGCAGGAGGGACTTGAACATTATAAAGCTAGGGTTTTAGACCTGCTAAGGAAGATTGGAATAGTATGTGGTCCAGAAAATATTTTAAACAATCACTGAATTGGTAAATATTCTAGGGAGGGAAAGGCAAGACTAATGAAAATAACAGTTGACAGAGTATTAATGAGGGCAAAAACCCTAAAAGACTTTCAAGAATTCATAACAATCTCATTAAACAATACAGAACACAAGAAGAGATGGAAAGAATAAAAAAAATGTTGCAAGAAGCTAGAAGGTTTAATAAGGGAAAAAATGAGGAAAAGGAGAATTTTTTTTACTTCAGAGTTCTTCCAGCCAAAGGGGAGGCAAATAACATTAATAATGCTGAACACAAATGTTGATGGGGTAGCTGGTAAGGCAGTAGAATTAAAGGATAGGATTCACAACAGTAAGGCAGATATGCTTTCTTAGCAAATGTAATTGTAGCCCTCAGACACATGGATAAAGAAAAGTTCAGGAATATTAATGTAATTTATGTGAGGCCAAAACTTGAATATGCAGCCTTATTTTGGAATCCACACATAAATAAGCTAGAAAAATTTCAAAGACATGCCATGAAACTGGCGCCAGAATTACGTAATCTCAGTTATGAGGACAGGCTGAGGGACTTAATCTTACCATCACTTGAGGTTAGAAGACTTAGGGGGGATGTGGTGACAGTTTTTATATTCTTTCATGGTTTTGACAGAATGGATAGGGATTGATATTTTGATATGGCTGGCTCTAGAACTAGAGGTCATAGCTTGAAGCATCATAAGAAAGCATATTGCAGGAGTTAAGGAAGTACTATTTTAGTGTAAGAGTAGTTGATGATTGAAATTTGTTAAGCAAAGAGGTAGTTAATGCTAACTCAGTTCATAGTTTTAAGAACAAATATGACAAGCATCATTGATTACACCAGGAAACGGGAAATTACGATTCAACTGGGTAATTACATGCATTTGCATAGAACTCTGTCACATAACTTTTTAAAGCACTAACTGTAAAGTATGCCAATGTGTGGATAACAATAGAGGTGTTTGAAAGCATAAAAGACTTTAACATTTAAGTGGTAATTCCGAGATCTCTGGAACATGAACCAGTGCAATGGAAAAAATTTGAAATTTAAATGCCAGGGCTGGGACAACATGGTATCACTGTATATCTGAAATTCTAAGCTATCCCAGAATACTGTGATATCCACCCAAGTTTTTCTATTCTAACTCCAATGCACTGACAAAGTGGATCAAAATTTTTCCTGTCAAGGTGCAAGGCTTTTGTTTTTTTTTTTGTCGTTATATGAATGCATTTAGATACTTTTGGTATGTTAAAATGTGGTAACATCCACCTATTGTAATACTACAAGTGAAAATATTATGGACTAAACTAGGACTATCCAAGGCAGCTCCATGTTGAGTCTTCCTTCAGTCACAGTTCTTTCCCCATGCCTACACTTACACCAAAATTTTGGCATATTTGTTTTAAAACTCTTCCTCTCCCATTATATTTGACATGTCACAACACTCTCCATCTCTATATCTCATTGTTTTTTCCCTCATCTCCACTATAATTAAGGATGGTTCACATCTTATGGCCCCCAGTACACAGCACAGAAATGTGCTAAGAATCTCTGGGGATCTTGTCGACTCCACTCTTCTATATGAGGGTAGACCACCTTGTTGATAGTAATGCTCTTTCCCAAAACCTTGCACTTCCTGATAGATCTGCTTCTTTCACTATACACATATCAATTTTGGTCTGATCTGTAAACCTTCGTCTGTGGAACAGCTCTTGGGTACATCCCTCCCTAACCTTTTCCTTCTTTCTGAAACCCAGCTATCTAGAAGTACACCTCCTGAGCCATTTCAAATCTCTTATTATAAACTATAGTCTTATTTCCATTCCAAAGGTGGGGTCTGTGCCTACAGTAACACAAACACTCCTATTGCAAGGCTCATGGACCTTGAATCTCCTGACTTTGAAGTTCTCTGGCTGAAGGTATATCTCTCTGCTACCGTTATATTTCTTTCCTTCTGATACTGCTTGCCATGAGTCCATCCTATCTTCTCACCCACACGCTGAATCCTCTACATTGGAAAGCTTAGTGTACACCACAGTGACTGGCTTCATTTTTCGCACACTGATGTGGGAGGAAGTGAAGCCCTTGCTTTCTCTATCATACACGATCTGGAGCAGATTACTGGATATCCCACTCATGTTCACAATTGCCACAACCATGAGCTAACACTCTTGACCTATTCTTTACTTCTAATCCTACAAATTATTCATATTCTGTACTTTCCCCTCTTGGTAACTCTGACTACTTTTTGATCCCAATCTCTTCCATTATCGCTCCCCCTCCATCATGTCCTCCTTCTCAGCACCAACTTTGTCATTTTGAGCATACTCAAGTGATAATCTAGTAACTTTCACTTAGATTTTCCATTGGATAACTAATGCTTTTGGACCCACAACCCTGATCAGGTAGCCTTAAAATCTGCTGAGATCATAGCCTTAGGAAAGGGGGTGTTCATCCCTTTCCTCTAACAAAATTTGTTCTCTTCCTAATCTTTGGTTTGACCCTTCCTAATACATTGCTATTCAGCCTAGGGATTGACCAAATCAGTTGTACCAAGCATAGTCTTCTGATTTAAATATGCTTGCTATCAAATTTGTAAGTCTAAAGATTAGTTTTTAAAAGGAAAGTTGATGCCATTAACTCCTCTCCCACCGATTAATGTTTTTGATCCTTTGCCAAATCCCTCTCCAAAAACTTCTGCAACTCAAGCTTTCCCCATCTCATTCATCCTAACAGTTATATAACTTTCTCTCCCACTGACAAAGGCACTCTTTTGGTCCTCATTTTTCTACCAACTCTTACGTAAGTGATTCCAGTGCACCTGACTCTGGAAATTTACCTCTCTCTAAACCTTTACCCTCCACTATTCCTTCTTCACACAAATTCTGTAAGGTTCTTCACTCTCTAGAAAATGAATAAACCATCCAGACCTGAATATATCCCTACAAAATTCCTCAAGGAGTTTGGAGATGAACTGGCTCCTGTGCTTTGCCACTTTTTTTGCCTCATTCTTCAACCAGCATCTACCCTTCATCTTGGTAGCACGCTCTAGTTCAGCCTATTCCTAAGAAGGTTGACCATTCTATTCATTCAAACTACCGACCACTTGCCCTAACCTCTGTTATAACTAAAGTATCCGAAACCTTGCTTAATTCCACTTCTTAAAAAATCCTAAACCTAACTAGCTTATTTCTGATTACCAATACAGCTTCTGCAAGACAAGATCCACTGGTGACCTCCAGTTCTATCTCACTCATCTATGGCCATCTTCTCAGAAGAACCATGGGGAATCCATTGTTGTTGCCCTCAATATCTCTAAAGTTTTTGACAGTGTGGCACAAGGCTCTGTTGGCCAAACTTCCTGCTTATGGCTTTACCCCTTCTCTCTGTTCTTTGATTTCTAGGTTCCTTTCTGATCTTTTTATATCTGTAGTTGTTAACGGCACAATATCTATCTCATTCCCAGTTACCAGTTGTGTTCCATTCAACTACTTTATGCCCTCTCTTCATCAACAATCTTCTCCAGTCCCCATCTACCTCTCTTCTTCACGCCTTTGCTGATGATTCTACCCTTCCTTTTTCATCTGCCTTCTCATCACAACCTTCATCTGCCACTCGAAATCAATCCTGTATCACTTTTTCTCCAACATTCAATACCAACTTACAGAAAGTAACTGAGAAGGAAAAGTATTTGAGAAGGCACCCAAAATTTAAATAGCTTCTGGCTATCTCTTTATATTCTCCTCTTGATACCTTATTGTCTTCAAAACTAACGAAATTTATCCTCTTAATTGAGATAGCCTCTATCTTGTCTTGGAGGAGTCACATAATCCAGATTTCTAAATCTGCATCCAAAAAATTGGGAGTTCTGTTTTGTTTTTGTCATTAATTTTCTTCTCTTCAGCTTCTTAATATTTGTAAAGGTCTTATCTATCCCTGTTTAGAATACTGCTCGCACACCTGGGGTGCTTTTTCTTATACTTATCTCCTTGATAGTGTTGAATCTAAGGCAATCAGACTCATCAATAACCCTCCTCTTGCTTCTAACTAGGATTCTCTTTCTCTTTGCTGTAAGGTATCATCCCTTTCTCTTTTCTATTGATACTACTTTCATCACTACTTTGATGAGTTGGCGAGTTGCATTCCTCTTTCGCTTCCAAGGCCGTGTATCACTCGCAAATTTGACTCATCTAACCATTACTGTGTTGAGATTTGTAGCTCACTGACTGTTTGGTGCAGTGATTTTTATTTTCCCTTACACCTCCAAACTCTGGAACTCTCTTCCTCTTTCTGTATTTCCTAATTCTTATGACCTATCTTCCTTAAAAAAAGATCTGTTGTCATATCAGAACCTAGTCCTGCCATTTCTCTAGGTCTTCATTACTTCGACTAGTCTTTCAGCCTGTCCTCTTCCTAATATTTATCATTCTCTTAATTTTACCTTGTCCTTAAGCTTCTACTTTTTCTTGGTCTTAAAGTTTTCTTGGTGCCTGGGTGTGATAAGGGCAATTTTCTTGCTTGTCCCTGTGCCATACTTATTAAAAAACAAAAAACAAAAAACAGAAAGCTCGAACAATCTTTAAAAGCTTTATTGCCAGCAGTTTTGGTTAAATTTTGCAAGTAGCATTTCATTTACATATCTGCTTATAAAACAAGCCTGTCTCATAAGAAGTAAATTTCTATATGGGTACAAATCGTTTCATCTTCTTTCTTGAAGATACTTCGTCAGAAGCACCCACATTTGCTGAGTGTGCTTCACTTGATAGTTTGTAATTTTTTCTGGCAATGTGAGTTTTTTAATCTTGGAGTTCAGCACTTCTGCACAAGCTAAGAAGATATTTACATTTGTAAGCCCCTGCATGACATTCTCATATTTTTTGCCCGGCTTTGAGACATATAGTAACAGTATCCACGGCTATTTATTCATGATTCTCCATACCACAGCTTAATAAACACTATTATAATTTTTTCTAGAGATTTACCTTATATCAGTGCAGTCACTTCGGTACTTGTTGGCACAGATTATAGCACCATTATTTTACATATATTTTGTCTTCCTGAAGACCAATCAACTTAATTATCATTTTTCTACAACTGAAATAATAAGCTACAACAACTACAGACATATTCATCTGACTGCCACAAAATATTTAAAATATTTTCAGAGGCATATAACAGCCTTCAAACACTCTGGAAAGTTTTAATTTTAAAACACTCCTTTAATTGATGACATCACAAAATCAAGTGTCAATGTATATTCGTCGTCTGATCACATATAAGGACATGACCATAGAGTAAATAAAATAAATCCTGATCGTCGAATTGGACATACCTGACAAAAGCGGGTAAGGTAATGTTCCCACAAAATAAACAAATGATTGCATAGTAGCCATGTACTCATATGAATAATATCCAACAACATAATACAATATAAATATGTAACTGACGCTGTTATTATATCTATATTAACTACTTATGAATTTAATGTAATATTCATTGCTTTGGTGTATATTTTTTCTCATAAAAGGTTTTCTGTAGAATACTTTGGTTTGTATTTTGCAACACCTTTTGTCATTGTTCATATATGTATTATTTCTTTTCATATAACACTGTTTATAGCTTATGCATATTGTATTGTAGTTATTGTCATTATCTCTTCAGGTTCAGATTGGTGTAGGGCCTTAAATGTGTTGTGCCATAAGGAGTAATTAAATAGCTGGTTCAAGCAACGGTACTTTTAATTTTAATCTTCTCGTGGTAGCAGAGCTTGGTTGGTTAAATGTATACATGATCTAATGGACATATGGCATGTAAATTGGAAGTTAAGGCCTTAGCCAACTGGAGGTCAGAGAAGCTTAGCTATGATGCCTGGCTATTAAAAAAAAGAAAGAAAGGAAACCCTGTAATGGTTGCTTGCACATCAAGATCCTTCAGGAGCTAGGAAGAAAATTCAACTGGCTTTTCAGAATAATGATACTGATATTAACAGTGATACTGGAATAGATTAAATACTACAGGAATTGGATACGGCTTCAAGATGTATGATCTGGGTACAGTCTGTGAAGCTTGGTCAGGTTTTATTGGTTATCATGAAACCAATGAGTGAATGTTAGAATACGGTACAGTCTATGAAAGAAATATTAGCTAAAGATAGAAAATTTTTTGTTTTTCTAGATATTGTGTTTGGTAGGCAACTCTTAAATGGGGCTGATATTGGTAAATACAACCATCACATAGTTCTGACTGCCGTTGATTATGCAAAAGAGGGTGAGCTATTCTCCAAAATGGAAAAGGTTTTAAGAAAATTTCAAGGTGACATACCTACAGTTAGCAGTGCATGCAGTGTGAGTAAGTTAAGGAAATATCGGTTAACAATGTAGATAATGAAGAAGCTAAGGTAACTGGAAATCATAGATGAGGCAGTCAGGGCAGCTTTGGGAATTTTGGAGGGCAGTCTAGTAGAAACCTCCACCCCACCATCATTACAAGGGAGGGGGTGATTGCGCATATATATTCGATTTTTTTATCCTTGTCATCCCTTGGGGACATAAAAAAGACCAAAAAGGATATGGGAGTGAAGGACTGCAAATCCTCTAGTGGACGCGGTTCTAGCTATTAAAGAAGCCAGAGTAGGAGGTTTTCTAGGAATGGCAGAGGTGATGGTTCAGGTCCAAGTGACAGTCTGGAAGAAGGTGTCCCAAGGAAAGGAGGGATCATTCCTAAAGATTCTTTTGGCAATATCAAGAGTTGTAACATTTGTCTGATCATACATCATTCTCAGAAAGATTGCCCCGATACAAGGGTAAACTTTAGTAAAGAAGTTAGTGAAGTGGAGAATGTGAAGGAGGAAGTGATTATTTCTTTAAAAATAAGAAAATACTGATATGTGGAGGAGTGAATGCAGCAGTTTTAAAGAGTTTGTGCACAAGAAAAGTAGCTGGTAAAATATGGAGGGATGCATATACTGAATCTCTAATTCCTGAAGAAAGAAGGCAAGTAAAAATATTCCAGGAGGTACTAAGCTCAAATTAGAGATTAAGCCACAGCAGAATCTTAAGAAAGAAAATTACGATCACCACTGAATTAGTGGCTAGTGATATATCATTAATATTGAGCAAACCAGATATGGTTCATTTGGCATAAAGTTGGATTTGTAATATAACACTTTAGATATATTCGTTAAAAAGAGTCATTATAGATTCCCTTTGGGGGACTATAATACTGGCAGAGGAAGAAAAACGGCCAGAAGAAATATTGCTTTGAAAGTACTAAGACAGTTTGTACACCCTTCTGCTTAAAGCTTAAAAGCATTCCTGAAAAACGCTGAAGCTTAATACAGAGACTGAAACTAAGATTATTGAGTTCAGAATTTTGCACAGTATGTAAACGATATAAAAATACACCTTCTTGGGAAGCAGTGTGTTTAACACTTGCTAGAATGTTCAATGAAACTTTTGCCATGGACTTGATAGAGTTCAAATCAGGGGTTCTTTCTAGCACATTATTCACTTGTACATAGAGTTATTCTAGCCAGAATAATCAAGAGGAAGATACCCTCGATCACTGAGGATAAAGTCATTTTAATGTGGACTGCACCAGGATTAGGACCTCCAGAGATATTATTGACAGAAATGGTCGTGAGTTTTGCAATTAAATGTACAGAGAGACGGATGAATAGTTCAGTGCATATGCACTTTACTAAAACAGAATCACCTTGGATAAAAGGCTTATGAGAGCATAATCATGCCGTTATTGACACTTCGCTTTGCAGAATGTTAGAAGATGAGCCACGCACGAGCTTGGAGAGTGCACTAGCTTGGTTAGTGCTAGCTTGGAAGTACTGTATACACATTTTATTATTATTATTATTATTATTATCAAAATTTACAGTAAAGTGTATTTAATTTTGTTTATACACAGTACAGTACAGAACCTTTAATATTTAGGTGGTGCAGTATAACTCCAGTGTATAGTGCAGTATGTAGACTTTGTTACTGTGTATGATGTTTACTGACATCAAATCACCTAATATTAAGTGACGGATCAACAATAAAAAACAAAAACTTACATAACCCTGCAAACACTAGTAAAAAATATTAGCTGCATTATTAAAACATCTGTAGTTATAATGGTACCCATGCGAACAAGGAAGGATATTGTTACTTTGGTGAATCACCATCCTTATGATACTACACTCTAAGTAGCATTAACATATTTGCTTTTTGCATATAGCCAATAAAGTGTCCAGGAATAGCAAAAAATGGGTTATTTTTTTATTTTGCGTGAAAGAAGCAATCTATATATATTAATGATTGACTGGATATAACAATCATGCAGATCCCTGTCATGTCTATTTATTTGAATATTTTTCAAAGAATCAAAGATAATATATTCTTGCACTGTCACTTTCCAGCCTATTATTCAATAAGTACTTTGGGGGTAAACCAATGTAGTTATTAAAATGTAGAATTAAAATCATCAAAGTGAAAAAAAAAATAACATTTTCATTCAGTATTCTTAGCAAGACCAAAATATAGTAAAATGAAAGACACAGTCCACTTATTTTGATTACACAGCACAAAAAATTATATTTAGAAACTAATTTTCTTACCAAAAGATCATTTATATATGGTGAAGATATGCTGCCTACACGAGCCATCATACTGGACTCTCCAACTGCTAGTGAACGGTATTTTGTAGGGAAGAGCTCAGCGGTGAACACATATATTAAATGGAAAGCAGCTGTAATAGCTAGCTTCCCAGATAAAGAAAGGAATATTATGATGCCAGTAGACACTGAAATATATACATACAATTTTTAGTACCGAATACCTCTAAATTTAATAGTAAAGATTTGTAACAAACAATACAGCATTACATCTCCAAAAAATAGTAAAATATAAAAAACAGGTAAAAGCATGATTTACTTATATGAAGTAGAGATATAAGAGCTCTATCTCGGTATTTCATACCAAATATACTGCAGCAAAATATAAGAGAAGTTGGATTGGAAGGGGAGAATGAATTTGTGCTCTCTTGATATTTTATTGTGGTTGCAGATTACCTACCAGCTAATATGGTAAAAGGTATCTCATAATATAAAAGGTGATTTGAGGGAAATTCATATTTTTCTGAGTGACCGACAAGTTTGTAATGTCTTTCTTTCTCCGGTGGAAGTAGCCAATTTGGGATTAAGGCTCTCAAAAATGAGATGGAACTAATGGTACCAGTCACACACCCATTGTTACCAAGCCCGCAAATGACAATATATGGACCTGAAGTGGCAGCGTCTTCACAATTTTTCTACACGAAGAAATAACTCTCTTGTAGTCATTTCCTTCTAGCCAGAGACATTGAGAACAAAAAAAAGAAGGGACATCGCATTATGGAAGACATATGCACACAACCATATATGCCGTCAACACAGTATACATTTTCTGCCAGCTCATAGGGAATGCCCAGGATTAGTAGTGGTATTCCTTATGGGCTTGGAGTTGTTCGGTCAGGGGGCTTAGGGAACAAAATCAACATCATTATATTTCCCATGGATGTGAAGAAGAGTCATTTGGATTATGTCTCATGATAGCATATAAATTATTTCTATATTAATATTTGTTCTCTAACTTTTTTGATGTCCATTGGAACATGTAATAACTTTTATTTAAGATTTACTTTGACTTTATATATGTAATGCAGAATACAGGTGTCCTTTCCAGTGTGGCATTATGCATAGGTATTACCCCCTTTGACTTCTTTACATGAAAGTGTAAAAGATGTATTTTCGTATTTTTCCTCTGCCTCCAATAAAATATAATTAGAAAACTTAGTTAAATGAAAGGAAACATATAGACAACAGAATGGAATTAAAAAGAACAAGATATGTAAACATTTGTCTTAAATATGTACAGAGAGATAATACCCCAGAGAGAGACCCAGCCTCTTTCAGCCATGCTGGATACAAAAAATATCTCTTGGGCATTGGCATTCATATACACGTGCCCTATACGATGTGCCTCACGAAAGTAATGAAAGTGAGATCCAAAGATAAATATTTAACCAAACTAAGCTCATAACGGGGAACCACTAGTTTTATATTCACAGAAAATTTGTGAACTTAAATTCATTACCTAGAGAAAATATAGAAAAACAAAAGGAGGTTCATTCTTACCCAATAATGGCAGGGAAATTAGACTCATCGTTTCACAAGTTAAAATGAGTTACTGAAAGGATAATCGTCACTTACGGAAGAATTATACTGTTGATATATATTTGAAATGCCCCCTCTTTGGTCTATCACACAGTCATTCATCAATACACCGAGCCTTGTCCAGGCAAGAGAGTTTAAGCTATTTACTGGGAGGGACACCACAGTGGGGGGTTGGGGCTTGCCCCAGCTGGCGTTCTGAGGAGCATCTCAGATGGATATCAGAACTGAAACCTGGCAACCTTTACCTTTTACCTTATTTTAAAAACTTATGGTACAAGCCAGACCTAGCTTGCTAGCGAGCACAACTTCTTATTTCAGTCAATATATCTATACCAGATACTGCGATGAAAATCCTTGCATTTAAATATAGCTAGTTTATACTTACATAAATAAATATTTTGTGAAGTAATACATTTATTAGATTACTATTCACATATATATGCATATTAAATATAGTTACTAATAAAAGAAAATATGAAACAAAACCAATTCCATCCTGGCCTTAACCATTTCCACAATATCCTCAAGCTGCATTGATTGCCCAGATATCATGCCCACAAGAAGAGACTTTCATGATAAAGGAGTAAAGCTTGGGGACTATTCCCATGACCAAGACTAAATACGAGTGGCAGAGACAGAAATGGCACAAGGAAGGACTGGGTCACAGTCTTAAAAAATAAGTTTAATTTTACTCAAGAAAATGAGCAAGTAACTTTCGGGGGGTTAGAGGACTCAGGAACATTAGATGAGTACAAAGAGTCCTCGTATAACATCATTCCGAGTTACATTGTTTTGCCATTACGTCATAGGCCAATAAATAATAAATAAATTATTATTACATTAACTGATCAACCTACCTGGATGGTGCAGCAAATTTAAACCGTGCTCACTGAACAGTTTGCGAGCCCGGCGGACGAATACACAACTAGCAGCACAGCTCTATTCATATTTATCAAGTTAATGGCTTTATTTAATTACTGTTTATATATTTGGTTATATTAAAGGATTATACTGAATTTAAAAAAAATATATATATAAAACAGCCGTAAATACAATTTTATTAGAAATACTCAAAATACAGAACTAGCAGCACAGCTGTATTTGTATTTATCAAGTTAACGGCATTATTTATTTATTTAATTTTTATATATTTGCTATATTGAAGGATTCAGTATGTTTGCAGAAAGTGAGTTGGAAGGGGGAAGTGTCATAGTTCATTTAATTTTATTGTTTGTGAACTGTTTTAGAAAACTTGTCTTTAAGGATACACTAATGTTATTTTCTGTGCTAGCCAACTCATATATACAGTGTGTCAGTACTCTCTCAAGTGATAAATACCTTTTCAGTCTTTTCTTTTTTTCTTATATTTTTTGTGTTTTCACCCTCGTTTGTTTATCCTCAGTGTTATAGTGTGATTCATAACCGCTTCATAGCATAAGGCCTGTATTATTATATAAATTAATTTAATAAAGCGCTCAGTGCAAGTAACAAAAAAAAAATATAGTGCTCAGTGAGGATCTGTGGCTCTACATGACTTGGTTCTAGTCATGCCCTCCTCCGACTCTCCTGCTCCCCCTCTGAAGGGGGAGATGGAGCATGACCACCCTCCCAGGAGGGTGGATGCTTGTGGGAAAGAAGAGGCAAAGATGGTCTCTGGCAGCAACCAGGAGAGCGCTGCCACTCCAGTTTCCCCCCAGCCCCATAGTCCGCTGCCATTAGAGAGCCCATCTCTAAATTCAAAGTTCAGGCCCCCTCCACTACAGAGGCCTACACTCTCCTAAAAGAGCTGGAAGACCAGCTCACTGAGTTTGGCTGCACTGTCAAACCCGATGTACAGGGTGAATTTATCATCCACCCATTCTCCACCAAAGCTGCAGAGAAGATCCGTGACCTCAACTCTCCTCACCTTGCCGAGATGACCCCGGCTCAAAAATAAGGAAGTTCAACCTCGTTAACTTCCCCATTGCTTAGTTAATGGATCTATTGACCAAGCAGTCATACATCACCTCTGCCTCGCGCGGCTCCTCCAAGACTGAAGGGTAAACCGCCCCTTTAAGCAAGTCTTAGTCCACATCTGCAGTCCACCTCCTGCCCAAGTGAACCTTAGCATCTGGGGCAAATTCCATCTCAGAGAATATAACTCTGAACCTATGAGGTGTTTCCACTGTCAACAGTTTGGTCATCACCAGAACACCTGCCATTTCCCAGTGAGATATGCTATCTGCAGTGGGGGTCATTCCACCGACCGTTGCCTCACCAAATACAAGGCCAATGAAGAGACAGTGGCCAAGTGCCCTAACTGCCGGGGGCACCACCACGCATGGAATAATCACTGTCCTCAGAGGCTGAAGAGGATCCTCAGAGATTCCCTTCCTTTACTCCTGCTGCCAACCGCACCACCTCTACCTTCACTCCTGCTCCTCCTCCCACTTCCAATCCCTGGCATAGATCCCCTCCTACCCCACCCAGACCCAATCCCCCTACCCTACACCCATCACACAACACTAACCTGGCCCCTGACACACAGACTACACGTCCTACCGCTCCTACTCCCATACCAATTCCAAGCACCTCCTCACATAACAGTCACACTCCCACTGATACCCCACACAACACCAACACTAACATCACCACCCCACACAACACTTAGACACATAACACCACCTCTTGCAACACTCAGAATACAGCTACCACCACTCACAGACCTCCTAACCACACCAGGTACCGGGATCCCAGACTTTACACCCGGACTCTCACTTATTCTCAACAGCCTCTCCAAACAATTTCCTCTGCCTCCTCATCCTAACCCAATCCCAATCCTCAACCCCTCTTCACTGTGGAAGACATCACTAGCCTCATTAGTCAAGCTATTCAAGCAGCCATTCGACTCTTCACTGCCAACACTTCTCCCAGAGACGCCCTCAGTCAAGTTGCTGAAATTACTCATAGCATGTTGCCTAAGCCCTTGTCTCCTGCTCGTGCCATGCTCCTTCCACCTCTACCTTTTATATCTTCATGATGCCTAATCTCTAGATCCTTCACTGAATTGTCCATGGTTTGAGACATAAAATCCTACACTTGGAAGGCATTGCCAGGGCTGACAATATCGATGTCATCATGGTTCAAGAAATCCTGTGTATGGATCAAAACACTCCTAAAGTCTCTGGGTACCAGGGATTCTACCAGCACTGGACTCCAAGGGAAAATAGAGGCAGCGTCACCTTTATCAGGAAAAACTTACTGGCCAAAGAAATCACCCAACCTGTCTTTTGCGGTGAAGGTGTCCATGTCCTCGCTGTCAACATTAAACTACAAGGCAGTTGCATAGATCTTTACAACATCTATAGACAGCACAATGGTGACTTAGACCTGTCTACCCTCTTCGGTTTAGCCAGCCATCGTGACTTGGTAATAGGAGGCGACTTTAATGCGCACCATCCAAGATTCAGGTATAAGCTCTCCAGTGCGGCAGGCAGACACATCATGAGTCTGCTGGATGACCAAGAAGACATCAACTTGCTCAACAACCACAAGCCAACTCACGACAGAGGTGGAATACTCAATCTCACCTTCGTCTCCAACTATCTAAAACAAGACGCCACTTGGAGAGTTCACCCCTTGGTCATGAGTAGCCACTATGGGATTCCCCTCAAGCTGCCAATTCCTGAAATCTTCCAAATCCCTGCTCCTTCTCCTTGATGGAATTTCCAGAGGGATGACTGGGGCCAATTCCAGGAGCACATCAGACATTAGTACTCAGCTTATACACCACCTGGAGATATTGCTCAAGCTGAGGCTGAGCTAGTTAATGCCTTGCAAACCTCAGCTGACTCCTCTATCCCCCTCTGCAAACCACATCACGCTAATCATCCTGACAGGTGGTACTACTGTGATAGAGTCAAAGAACGCAATCATCAGCTCAACGTCATCCAAAAAATGCACAGGAACTGTGGCACTGAAGACTCCTACTGTACTCTACAGATAGTCAAAGAACATGTCCGTGAAGAGACACGAGAAATTGAGAGGAAAAAATGGCTTGAGTGGTGTTCCACACTATATGCCCACACCTTTGTGGGCCAATTTTTTTTTTGTGTGACACCGGGACAGGTAAAAACTGCCCTTATCAATAAAGGAATGGGCATGAGAAAACAACAAGACAAAGGAAAAGAAAAATGTTAAGGACAAGGCAGAGATGAGGTAATGGTACACAAAGGAAAATGACAAACAGAAAAAACAGTCAAAGTACAGAGGACCTAGAGGCATGGAGGGTTCGGCTCTGAGATGATGATGGATCAGCTCTTTGAAGGATGATAGGTCATAAGAATTAGGAAAGACAGAAGGAGGAAGAGAGTTCCAGAGTCTGGAGGTAGATGGGAAGAAGTAGTCGCTGCACCGACCAATCCGAGAGTTACAAGTCTCCACACAGTACCTGTGAGATGAGGCCGCTTTTGCAAGTGTTACGTGGCCTTGGCAGTGGAGGGGGATGCAACTCGCCAACTCATCAGAGCAGTGATGGAAGTAGTAGTGATAGAAGAGAGAAACGAAAGACACCTTATGGCAAAGAGAAAGAGAATCCAGATTAAAAGTAAGAGAAGGATCATTAAAGAGTCAGACTGCCTTAGATTCAACCCTATCAAGGAGAGAAGTATAAAAAGAAGCACCCCAGATGTGTAAGCAATATTCTTAGAAGGAACAGCTAAAGCCTTTATAGATCTTAAGTAACTGCAAAGACGAAAAGTAATGACGAAAACGAAATAGAACCCCCAATGTTTTGGAAGAAGTTTTACAAATTTGGATTATGTGATTCCTGCAAGACATTTTAGAGGATATATGGATTCTTGATATGTTGACAGAAGTAAGAGGGTATATTTTGTTAGTTTTGAAGACAATAGGGTTATCTGGAAGAGAAGAAGATAAAGAGATAGCCAGAAACTGTGTATTGGAGGCATTGAATTTAACTAAATTTTGAGTGCCCTCTCAGATACCCTCTGCAAATCGGAGTTGAGAGTAGAAGAAAGAGTGATACGAGACTGATTACGAGTAGCATATGAAGGTTGTGAAGAAAAGGCAGAGGAAAAGTGAAGGGTAGAATCATCAGCAAAGACATGAAGAAGAGAGGAAGATGGGGATTGTAGAAGATTGTTGATGAAGAGAAGGAACAAGCAAGTGAACAAAACCCTGTGGAACACCTCTGGAAACAGAGAAAGAGCTAGATGTACACCGTCAACAACTACAGATATAAAACAGTCAGAAAGAAAACTGGAAATCAGAGCACAGAAAGAAGGGGTAAAGCCATAGGCAGGGAGTTTGGCCTATAGAACCTTGTGCCCGACTCTGTTAAAGGCCTTAGAGATATTAAGGGTAACAACAAAAAATTTTCCATAGTTCCTCAGAGAAGATGACCAGATGACCAGTGGATCCTGCCTTGGGAAAGCCATACTGGTGATCGGAGATAAGTGAGTTAGATTCAAGGCTTTTAAAGAAGTGAGAATTGAGCAAAGTTTCAAAAATTTTAGCAATAGAGGAGGTTAGGGCAATAGGTCAGTAGTTTGAAGGAAAAGAGCAGTCACCTTTCTTAGGAACAGGTTGAACTAGAGCATGCTTCCAAGATGAAGGATAGATACTGGTTGACAGAATGAGCAAAAAAGACGGCAATGCACAGGAGCCAGTTCATCAGCAAACTCTTTTAGGAACCTTGCAGGGATACCATTGGGACCAGATGCCTTCTTTGTCTTTAGCGAGCAAAGAACCTTATGAACTTTGTGAGAAGAAAGGATAAGGGATGGCATAGGGTTAGAGAGGTGTAAAGATTGAGGGACAGGTGCACTGAATAGTTTATAGAAGAGTTGGCAGAAAAATGAGAGCCAAAGAGAGTGGCTTTATCAGTGGGAGAGCAAGCTATAGAACCATCAGAACGAATGAGAGGGGAAAAGCTTGAGTTACAGAAGTTTTTGTAGAGGTTTTTGGTTAAGGACCAGAAGCATTTGTCAGTGGGAGAGGAGTTAAGGTCATCAACTTTCCTTCTTATAAAGGAAGCCTTAGACCTTCGAATCTGAACAATACAGCAATTCCTAGCTACAATAAAAGAAGAGCAAGTTAAACTGGAAGGAGACGCTTGGTAAGATCGGTGTGCCCGATTCCTGGCCTGGATGGCCATGGAGCAGGCACAGTCAAACTAAGGTTTAGGGGGAGGAAAAGTTTTTGTAGAAGAGGGGATGTAAGCCTCCATTTCCAAGGTCATGATCTCGGCAACTTTCAGGGCTACCTGATCAGGGTTGCAGTACCAAAGGGAAGGCAAAGAGGAAGTTACTCAAATTTTCATGTTGGTTACACTTAAAGTGCCATAGGAAGACTTCATAGAACCATCCCCCATAGTGACCCCAGCAGGGTAACTGAAGAACTCACAACAAAATTCGTGGAGAGGGCTAACTCCGACCAACTCCCCTTCGCAACCAGAACAACTCTTCAGGGTCTCACTGCTGCAAGATGGGATGAAGTAGAAGAGGCCATCAACACTGAGAATAAAGCAGATGCACCCTTCTCTCTGACTGAGCTGCAGAAAGTGAGCAAGAGCTCTAAGAACACAGCCCCAGGTGTGGAAAGAATCACATACTCGATGATTCAGATTATGGGGTCCCAAGGGGCCCTTGCTCTACTCTCTCTGATTAACAAGACATATACTCAGAGAGTCAGACAAGCTTCATTGAACAGGGAAAATATTTAGCTCATTCCTAAGCCAAAATATTCGGATAATCCATGCCCTATCTCCCTCTTAAGCTGCCTGAGCAAGCGGTAAGAAAAGATGGTGCTTAACAGACTTCCTTGGATTTGCCCACCCTTCCACGAAAACATGGTCTCCTACTAGCCAGGCCTAAGCACTTCAGAATGCATAGCTTCCATGCTATCAATCATCAATGATAGTCGTGGAGTCATCGTTTTTCTTGATCTAGAGAAGGCCTTTGTATTTGCCAATTTACCGTCAGTACTCTCTGCTCTGGTTGCTAAGCAGATCAAAGGAAACCTTCTCTCCTGGATCAAACTGAGTCTACAAAACTGTAGTGCTCTAGTCAAAGTTCAAGGGCATTATTCCACCTATAAAGCCCATGAAAACAGTACCCCTCAAGGTGGAATTCTCAGCCCCTTCCTCTTCAACTGTCTCATGGAGAAAATCATGGACATTGCGCTATTACCTGGAGCTAAGATCTTCAGTCATGTTGACGACTTTGCCCTATTCACAAGAGGTAACAGGCATTTAAACAAGACCCAGCGCTGCCTCACCGAGATTTACAAAACCTCCATCTCCCTCGGACTAAAGATAAACGCCCTTAACACCAAGGCGCTACCTATCCACCAATGGAGACCAAACACTAGACTGGTCATAGGCAATGAGCCTGTGCACTGTGTTACCAAGCACCTCTACCTGGGTGTATACATCATTAGCTGACCAACATTTGGACCCGAGATACAACATTTGCGTGTCAAATGTAAACTGCGCCAAACCATGTCGGGCATTTTCAACGTCACATCCTTCAGTCTCCTTAAAACCTTCTATGTGCAAGCCATATGAAACCTAATAAACTATGCATGTCCCACCACTGGCTACTGAAAGACCAACAATGGGACAAGATAGCGGTAATACAAAATAATGCCATGCAGACTATGCTAGGAGCCCCAATGTGGACCAAGAGAGAAAACCTCCAGCTGGAATCAAACCTCATGCCACTTGAACTTAGATCTCTACAAAGATTAACTCTCTCAGCGGCCAAAACCACCATGGTTTTACATCCCTGCCTCACCGGCTCCGAATTCTGGCTAACCCTCGATCAGCACCTGGACCTCCTTGCAAGAACCTGGATAACCACAGTCGGTGCTGCCAAGCAAGCATTATCAGTCAAGGGAGACATCCTAGCCAAGATCCTGGACACTCCGCTCCCTGACTACCGATGCCCTCCTGCATGGGACGACCAGCCGCTCGACATAAAACTCGAGCTGCCAGACAACCCCAAAAGCTCAGTTAACCCACTTGTTCTTAAAAACATATACAGGAACAAAATGCAGAGCTGGAGCAGGCCAAACTTCCAAATCTTCTACACTGATGGCTCAGTCAATCAAGAAACTGTAGTCTCAGTGGCAGCCTTCACCACTGAAGACTACGTCCAATCCTGGAGGCTGTCGAACTCCTGCTCCTCGCTCCTAACTGAGCTGGTTGCCATAGCCAATGCCCTCAGTTTCTTCTCCCAGCAAGGAACTGACTATGCACTTATTCTCTCCGACTCTAAAGGCGCCCTACAGGCCATCAAGAAGCCACTCCTCAAAGATAATGTGAGAATTATCACCAGAATTCTTCACCTTTACCACCGGGCAGTCAGCATTGGAAAAGCTGTCACTCTTGCTTGGATTCCCATCCATGTTGGCATCAAGGGGAATGAAGAAAGCGACCAAGCTGCCAAACAAGCCTCTCTCTAAGCAGAGATTCAAATATCCCTGCCTCCTGGGACTCTCCAGATAAAAACCAAAGCTTCCAGGTCACTCTTTAACCTATTACTAGCCAGACACCACTTGTGCACTGACGCCGGTTCTTCCTCCACCTGGTGGTATGAAGTCACCACCTATCTCCAGTGCAGCACCCTGCCAAAGAGCTATTGTAGCAGTCAACATTCACTGTCTGAGACTTGGTTATAAGTGCACCTGGCAAATAGTGGAAGATGTCGTTAGGGAGTGCACCTTCTGTCAGGAAGCCTCGCCGCATCCACTGCTCCACTACATCCTAGAATGTGAAGTCTTTTATGAAATTCAATGGAACTCTAGTGCCTCAGTAACACCTAGCATGGCTCCCAACGCCCCTCATGTTGCTAGCTCCATAATCAGAAGAGCAACAATGAACTTCATGGACAGCGTACTGAGCATCATCAATCAGTACCCTCCTCCTATATAACCAGGCAACAACTCATGCTCTCTGTCAAGACATTATTATGTTTTCCAAGCTTGTTAATGATAGTTCTGATGGCAGTGCTACTAAGAAAAGAAAAGCTATCACCATGGAAATTAAAACTGAAATAGTAAACCATGCTGAAAAGGGAGAATCTTCTTCAAACTTTTACCACAATCTCGGATTAGCCCGTATGACCATGACCATGATCATCAAAGACAAAGATTGCATTCGTGACTACAAGAAAGGTTCGACTCCTATGATGTCCACTGTAATCGCTAGGCAGTGTAGTCACCTTATGGTCTATATAGAGACATTGCTGGTGCTTTGGCTTGAAGACCAAAATTGATGGCATATCCCAGTAAGCCTCATCTTAATACAGGAAAGGGCTACTATACTGTTTGAAGTCTTGAAAAGAGAAAAGTGGAAAGGGAATGCAAGTGAAGAGTTTGTTGGCAGTAGGGGTTGGTTTAATCATTTTAAGGCACGTGCTAACTTACATAACATAAGATTGCAAGGTGAAGCTGCTAATGGTGATGAGGAAGCAGCGAAAATGCTTCCTACTGCTTTGGCTAAGATAATAAGGGAGAGGAGTTACCATATGATGTGCTTCTAGAAGATCCTGAAATTACTTA
Organism: Halocaridina rubra; assembly: GCA_037179515.1. NCBI lineage: Eukaryota > Metazoa > Arthropoda > Malacostraca > Decapoda > Atyidae > Halocaridina > Halocaridina rubra. The sequence goes on along the minus strand of JAXCGZ010022739.1, from coordinate 52,547 downwards.
AGCAACATGTATAATGTGTGGCTACTGGTGAAAAGGACATAGACAATACTGAAGGGAAAGGGAACATTCAAGAAATAAAAAAAGGAGAGACCTTGCATCAGGCACTGCAAGGAAGAAGTATGACCTTCCTGAGGCCAACTTAATCAAATGGAAAATCCCCAGAATATATAAAATCAAAGAAAAGTCTACCTGAACATTTGGAAGCATCTGGTACAGTATCATAAATGCTTATATATATCTGGCACTGTTAACAGAAGTGGTATCCTTAGTCAGGAATGAGATTCTGTAAGGCTGCAGTGTCTTTGTGTGAAGTCTTCAATCCTGTGCTTCTGAAGCTGATAATGTGAAGCACATTTAGCTGCAACATATTCCAAAAAGAAGAGTTGACCAAATGGACAGGAAATGCATGCAAATAGGGAATTCTATGCCATTTCTCTTGGCATATGTAAAGATAACAAATTATAGGAAAGAGACCTGTCCCGTTGGTATTAAATTAGGTGACCCATAATCTCAGATATTGCTTGCTAGTCAATACCTAGTTTCAGGGAAATGGATGGACTACTACCACTGACTGACATGACATATTATGGCACATCGTATTGGGCAAGTAACATCATTCTTAGGATTCAAAACTAAAAGTTCTACTCATAGGGCTTCCCTTTAATTTATGTCTACAAATCCATACAGAGAGATGGAAAGAGACATTCAGCTGAGTGCTTATGAAAAATTTTAGTTAAGTGTTTGAATGTTGGATGCTCCTTATAGCCACACTTCAAAAAATAAACTATAAGAAGTCAAGTCTGCTACCCACCAGAGGATTTGAATGGTTGAATAGCCTTTGGTACCTGCTCACTAATATAATAATTTTATCTTGATATGTTATGGGCCACAAAATTTGCTAAGGGAACCAAGAAATCCAGTTTGTATCCAACTTAGACCACAATCTAAGAATCAACCTAGAGGAAATACAAGGGTTCTTCATTCAATCAGTGATGAAATGCCTCTGAGACAAGAGTGTACTTATATCAAAGAATCTACATCACTTCCTGGGAGACTTGGTCCAGTCTAAACTGCCTTGAAATACATATGAACATAAAGGAATTCCCATATCTAGCTCCATCACAACAACATGACTGTAGCCCAGTGCAAAAAGAGAGGATTCTCATTAAAGTCATGAGCCCTGAACCAGCACGTACCTATCATTTAGGAAGAGCAAAATCACAATTTAACATAGGTAATATGCTAAAGGATTTTGTGAGTCACGATTTAATATGAAGTAAAACAACGTCTTTTAGTGCAGTCTGTCTCACCAAAGCTGGAAAGCATGGTTACTGGACTAATTTATCCAGAAAGTCGTGGAACTGATTCCAAGCCTTCTGGCAAAAACTTATTTTGCTAGAGCAGAAAACAAGGACTTGAGACAGTGTGTCTTAATGATCAGAGACCAGAATACGGTTGCAATGGATGCACTCATTGGAAGTCAATATTATGCCCTCCGATGGGCCAAATTTCGCGCATTTTAGACACTCCTCATTCATTCAGGGCAGTAATGATAGCACTTTGGTGGCCCAACCAGAAATGACTTCCACAACATCTTGATGGCAACCTGGAATGTGGCTTGAGAAAATTTAATCCTACACCTCAAAAAGCTCCTCATCAACCCTCCTGTCACTTTATGCCAGGATTTTATGAGGGATGTATGGTCTTCCTCCTTTCCTGAAGAAATGGTGTCCATTCTTTGAACCCAAATAGGAAATCTACAATAAAAGATTCAAAGATTGACTGGTCATCATTTACCAAATCACTAAAAATAGAAACCTAGCCAGGATCACTGTCCAGAGCCATGTTTTTACATCCATTGCCTCAGCTTGCAGAATACGTGAATTAACTGCCTGCATTAGTAAGAGTATCCTCAAGCTACTTGAGGATGGTTCCTAGCCAATTCATTTATATTTTTCATTATTGGTGAAGAATCAATCTTCTTAAATTGCATGTACCAATCATCATTATAGCACTCCAAGTGAACTTTTCCCAGTGAATACCTTAGAAACCTAACGTTAATATATTCTATCATTACAAGACAGGCTTTTTTCTATTCACCCTGATAAATGAAGAATGTTATCATATGCTCATGCCTCAAAATACTAAGCTTTCTAATAAAGGTACCAATCCAATATGTAGTCTTCTCCCATGACATTAAAAAATTTGCCATTACAGTCGTATTGAATTCTTTCTATGACATACAAGTCGTCTGCAATGCCATTAGCTGGTATTCTTTTAAAATTTTGTGCATTACTATTTAAAATATATTAATGGCATTCTAAGACTGCCTTAAATTATATAAAAAGAAAAATTGTAAAAAATATCATTAATTGAATGTAATTCTGATGTTCCTGCATGTCATGCATATTATTTTGTTTAAGTACTTCAGGGAAACCATTCTTACCCCATGTTCATTATCATTACTTTTCGTTTGCAGGTAGTGCTACACATACTTTAGGTATTTCTGGGTGGCTGTTATTATCCCTTTTTTCTCTCAATGTTACTTTCATTTTACATACATCACTTTTAGTGTAAAGGGTATCTTCAAAGCCTTTGAGTAATACTCATGTATGCACCCTTATATATTGCTTAGTGATGTAGCATTATTATAGTAAATTTTCTGGGGTTAACCCAGGTGTTTTAAAAGCCTAAATTTTATTAATATCACAAATAAGTTAAAATGAATTCCCTTCCTTTTCAAGAATTCAATAATCCCCCTTTCATTCTCCTTAGCTTCTATTTTTGTAATACCCTTGAAGGGATGCATGGAGGCAAATAGAAAAAAAGGGCACTTTGAGGAAGGAAAAGTGTTTCATTTTAAGTTTCCGTGCAACCAATAAACACCCCACCCTCTATCCCTATATTGACTTCTTGGAAGTTTTATGCTCATTGGAAAGAATGGTGACAGCTGGATAGCGGGCTTGGTAAAAGTGACGAAAGGAACAACGAGTAGTTTTCTGATCTCTTTGTGAGCTAGCCTAAATCCCTATAACCTGTGGAGCCTATAAGGCGGACCGCATATGTAAGCATGAGGCTGGAAATGATACAGTCGCATCTTTTATGAGAGCAACTCGATTCTAAACTGACACTGCCTCCATCAGAAAAAGAGACACGCTGTATGGAGGATCAGAAATATACTTTTCTATCCTTCATGTGAATTATTTTATCTTGTAATACTCACTGAGAGACTATTTCCTTATAATTATTATAATTATTATTATTATTATTATTATTATTATTATTATTATTATTATTATTATAATTATTATTATTATTATTATTTGAGGTATGGTTGCAGGTAGGTAATGTAGAGATGAATGAAAGGTATTGTGCAAAGAGGAGGTTAGCGAAGCGTGTTTTGAGGGAGGCAAAGAGAGAAGTGGATGTAAGATGAGGAAGATGCTTGTCTGAGAGTTTTGAAAGGAATAAAAAGATATTTTGGAAAGAAGTGAAAAGAGGGAGGAAAGTGAGTATGCAAGGGGGAATGGGTCCATGTGAATATGTATGTATGTATTATTATTATTATTATTATTATTATTATTATTATTATTATTATCATCTTAATAATAATTATAATTATTGCTTAAATAATCATAATTACCCTTAAGAGCCAAAGGAGCAATGTTAGCAAAACATATACCAAAGGATCTCTTGGTTGTTTTATACCATAGAAAAATCACTTAATACATGTGACTAATGAGAAAAACACTGTACTAAGACTAGAATAACTAAAGTAAAGAATAAAATGAAAACCAGGACCAATTTTTATAAATAAATCAAAGGAAGGGCTTGCTAATCCTCAACTCCCTTTTAGTCAGCTTTTATGACATGTAGGAATGCACCAAAAGTATTCTTGGTTTCATCTTTTGTAGTTATGAAGATTTCTTCCACTGGTTTCAAATGGACCTCATCCTTGATCATAACAGTGTTTTTAGTTTGAAGAGTGGTAGTGGACAGAGTGTCTGAGCCTCTTACATTACTTCATACAAGTGCATTTGGGAAGTTTCCTATATAGATATTTTATTTGAGTGCTTGTGAGATATTGGGGACTATGTCCAATATTATCCAGGATCTTGGACCTCCAGATCCATATATTTTGATATCTAGGCTATACTCAATCCTCCCTGCTCTATCTTAGCTGGATTTGACTCTGATGAACACATCAATACAACTGACACCCCATTAGATGACAACGGCTACTGGTGTGGATCCAGGTGCCTCATATACCATTGCTGCAGAGGAGCTCTCGGATTTTGAAGATTTTCAGGTTAATTCTTCAAAAAACCTGAAGACGATCGAAATATATTTATTGTATCATTAGGTGATGGGTCTGCTGACTTTGCACATATGGCTAAGAAGTGTCTCTTTATGAAAAATAGATCACCATTTGGAAAGGAAGTAATGTTTGATATAATGTTAAATGACAAAAAGGGCTAGTTTGTGATAAAAAAGGAAATGATGATCAAAGACATAGGTCTGCAAAAAATCATTAGTATCGGAAATTGGGAGGTTCAGTGCTATCAGCCAGTCAATGAGAGGATTGGAAGTTATGTCTTGCATAATGTCTTCGAAAATACAAAATACACGAACTAAAGGAAGGCGCTAATGAGTAAAATTTATCATTTTGAGAATGTAGTGTACCTCTATGACTTTAAGCTGGGGGTAAGGGTAGCTACAAGGTGTTGTCGAGAATATATTTTCTGGTCCCATTCTTTTCAATCCCTCCTAATGTCGTCATTGATAAGGCTTCTTAACTTTTGCACCACTTTAATCACACCCTTCTTGTACTGCATGTGTAATGGATAGTACCACACATGAACAGATTCTAAGGTGAAGTGCATTGCTCCGAGTGGGTGAAGCTCATCTAACAAATAATTGTGAAGTCCCTAAAAAGGGCTTAATTGTCCAAATTGTGACCCCCACAAAGATTACTGTAAGGTCTATCCTGTATAAAAGAAGGCAAAAGAGGCATATGAAATGGCATGTTCATATGAACTTTCATATTCTGCTGTCTTGGAGGCTGCTAAAAATAAGAATGCTAAATCATCTTTTCTGTCAACGCTGTTGTAGGTGGGCATTTTCGTATGGTGTGGGCTTCTGGAACAGGGAAAATGTTATCTACAGGTCACTCAGTAGTGATTTTCTTGAAATGGCTTTCATAGTAGCTGTATGAAGTATATAACATGACTTCTAAAAGGCCAGAAATATCGAGATTCAATCTGATCTTAAGAACATTAAGTCCCATTTAATTTCCTAGTCAATGTACTTTGAAAAATTAAGAAGTTAATATATAACACAGTATTTGTCCAGCAATCCTTTGACCCAGTGGAAGGCATGAACACAAAAAAGTCACCTATTGCATTAGGAATTGAAGCTATGACAAGTTCTCCAAGAGCATTAGCTTCACGTAACCATGATCACTGTGAACCACTGGACATTCTTGCTTCTCCTGCACGAGTTCAAGATGAAAAGGGTGTCACATTTGTGCCAGTTGAGTGACATCCAGTGCCAGTACAATGTGAGCCTGTAGAGACTGATGTCCTCTCTCTCCCTTCTCCAGATGATGTGTCAAATCTACCTCCTATACCTTTAAGCCCTTTCCAATCCAATGGTTGGGCCGCAAAGGCAACAAAACGAGTCCCACATTTTCTTTCCAAAGGTACCTCTCTAGGTAAACGTCCCAAGAAACGGGCTGCTTCCAGCAGTAAATACGTGATTACCTAATTGTTTGTTACTGTTGATCTACCTTCTCTGAAGCCATGTTGCCTCACTGACAAAAAGTTGAAGGATTCCAAGTGCAGAGAGATATGTTTCCTTAGTAGTTTCTCCATAACTTTGCAAACTATGCTGGTCAAGGAAACTGGGCTATAGTTCAGAGCCGTATCCCTCCTTCCCTTTTTGAAGATAGGTATCACATTTGCTTGTTTCCAGCATCTTGGAATCTCCCCCGACTCCAGTGACTCCTTAAATATGATACTTAGTGCCACTGATATTGTGTTTGCACATTTTTTAAGCACATGAGGGGATATGTCATCAGGACCTGTAGCTTTATGAACATCTAAATCCATCAGCGCTTTGCATACCTCTGTGGCTGTAAGGTTGATGTTCTCTAATACCGGCCCTTGAGCTTCTATCACTGCAATCTGAGGGGGTGGGGTATTTTCTACTGTAAATACTGACTGAAACTCCTTGTTCAATTCTTTGCAGATCTTTCATCCGTCTCAGTGATGCTTCCATCCGCTCTCTTTAGCCTTAAAACCTGTTCTTTTACCTTCAGTTTTCCTCTGATAAAGCTGTGGAAAAGCTTGGGATTTTCTTTAGCCTTCCTGGTGATGTCCCTCTCATAGTCTCTCTCTGCCTCTCTCCTTTTACTTAGGTAGTCATTTCTTGCTCTTTTGTAGGTTTGCCAGGCATTTATGTTTTTTCTCCTCCTATACCTTTTCCAGCATTTGTCTCTCCACTCCTTAGCTCTTTTACACCCATTATCGAACCATTTCTCTCTGGCATGAATTACACCTACTTTGGTGACAGGTATGCAGCAATCTACTATCTTCCCATATCTCTCACAAAGGATGTCATACATTTCTTGTACAGATTTGTTGTAAAATAAGGTTCTCCAGTCAATAACTGCAAAAAGCTCATTCATTTTGATGTAATCTCCTTTCCGATAGTTCCTCCTCATGTCCTCAGTGCCTCTACTCTCAGGAAGAATATCTTCAATGATATACTCCATCAACAACACACAGTGGTCACTCTTTCCAATTGGTGGTTCATGCTCAATTTTTTCAATATCCAACACATTATCTGTGAACACTAGATCAAGTAGTGATGGCTCATCCCCACCCCTGGCCCTTGTTGGTTCCATTACATGTTGGTGTAGGAAATTCCCTTGTACGCAATCTTGGAATCTTGCCCCGAATGAGTCCTCACCACTGTGTGGGTCAAGATTTATCCAATCTATCTCTTTATGATTAAAGTCTCCCATAATCAAAATCCTACATTTTTTTTCCCGTGCCATATTAACAACTGAGTTTATGACTTCAATAGTACCTATATGACTTTCCTCATAAATTTCAAGCCTATTTTGGTTCCTTGGTGGGTTGTATACAACAGTTATTATAATGCTCTCTGACCCAGTATTTATGCGAGCAACAAGAAATTCCTTGAACTCACTTTCTATAGCCAAGTTTATTTCTTCGACTTGAATCCTTTCACTTATGAGCAGTGCTATCCCTCCACCAGTCCTCTCAGATCTTTCAACCCTTAGTATTCTGAAACCCTTAGGAAAAACTGTGACACTGTTTATGTCCTCACCCAACTTAGTCTCTGTAATTGCTACTATATCTGCCTTACTGTTGTGAATCCTATCTTTTAATTCTACTGCCTTACCAGCTAATCCATCTGCATTTGTGTATAACAATCTTAATGAGGCCCCATCCCCTGATCTTCTGTCATTATCTTCTTTATCTCCCCTTTGTCTGGAAGAACTCTGTAATGAAAATTTTTCTTCTCTTCTTCATTTCTTTCATCATTTAACCTTCTTGCCTCTTGCAACAAGTTTTTGATCTTTCCCATCTCTTCTTGTGTTCTGTATTGTCTAATGAACACTTCTTTGAATTCTTGAAGGTCTTTTAGACTTTTTTTTCTCAACAATATTTCCCTACATGTTTCCCCTCTCTCAAAGGTTACTTTTGTTGGTCTCGGCTTTCCTTCCCTCGAATATTTACCTAGTTGGTGTATGTTTACAATATCCTCAGGACCACATACTACTCCAAGCTTTCTTATCAGGTCTACAACCCTAGCTTTATTTTCTTCAAGTCTCCCCTGCCTTGTTGGCTCCTGGGACTCGCTTATGCCTGAGATTACCACTGTCTTCTCCTTATCAAGTGCCTGTCTGATGAGTGGGTTTGCCCTTTCCATCACAACGTCTTTCATTTTTTCGATTACTATCTCTTTATAGTCAACTGTTTGTATGTTTTCCAGTGCCACCACCTTTACAGCCTCTTTTACTGCCACATTCCCCTTTAGTGCATCAGCAAAAGAAGTTTTCATGGCATCATTTTCCATATTCAGCTCCTGGAACTCTTTTCTGAACTGTTCAATGTTTTCCTTAATCTGGACATTCCAAGCAGCAATCTCGTCTCTCTCAGAAGAGAGCAGTGAACTAACATCTAATTCCTTTAGGTTGTCATTCAGCTGTTTGTTTTTATCTTCTTGTTTAGAAAGTCTAGATTCTAGTTGACTCTTTTCCCCTTCCAGCTTCTTTATTCTTTTTTCTAGTTCCTTTCTCTCCTGCCCTTGTGCTTTATTTGCTTCCTCCAAAGATCTTATTTGCTCTCTGAGTGTTTCATTCTCTTTCATTTCTCCATCCATATTCTGAATTTTATCATCAAGGCTTATAACCATATCCTCTAAATTCTTGATTTTCTGTTTGAGTCTCCTGATGGCTACCCCTCCTACCGACCCATGGATGGGAGAGGTTTGGGACAGAGATGGCGTCATTTTTATGTTCTCCCTCTCACAGAATATAGAAAGAAGACGAGAAAGAGGAAAAAAAAAAAAAAAAACTTTTAATTAAGCTTCACACCGAATTTTTATATCTCCATATAAGTGCTATTTAGTGACTCAGTTTATCTCTTTTCTGGTAACACACATCTTAACTTAAAAACTTGACCATGGTAATTTAAGGATAAAAAGAAAAAGAAAAAAAAATGCAACAAGACAAAAGTCAAACCTGAAGGAAAAATTCGAACCTGTGTCTGAGGTGGCACCCACCTGTTTCTGCTATATATTCTTCCTAACTGATAAACTCACTTGCTAACCAAGGTATGTTATCACAAGATTAGACTTTACATTTAACTCAATATATATACAAAATAAAAACAAAATAGTAAAAGAGAAAGCTAAAAGAAAAGCAAAAAAAAAAATGAAGAAAATAAGACAGCTGTACTACTTGGCAACTTAACTCAGTACTGTTGACAGGTGGATATTTGTTTGTTTGTTTGTTTTTTTACTTATTCAATTATTTCGTGTATCAAACTAACTAACAAGTTAATATAAATGGGAGGGATACTGATTTTAACAATATATGGAACCACAGGATCAGGTAAACGGCTTAAGAGCTTTCCCCAGTTTACACAAAAAATTAGGTAATGTGATGTGATGGCTTCACCTCTGGCAACTCTTCTAAATTTCCTTCAAGGCAGAACTGGACGGCAGCTTCTCTCTCCCCTCACGAAAAATGTTCTCAATTTTTTTTCCTTTAATATTTTGGACAGTCTCGTCATACAACAAATATAAGTTTTGTGTAGATCCCTTCCCTTTTCCTATTCTTCTTTGGAATACTTGAAGTCTTTCTCAAAATCTTGAATTTAAAAAGCACTTAGCTGATATTTGTCCTTCAATAATCTTTGCATCCAACAGTGTCTTCGTCTTTTCACGGATACTCTTGTTTGCCATCAGGATGATGATAATCTATAAGGAGGAAATTTGTAAATATCAGTTTAGCTGGATATCTCTGTATGCCACCCAGCTTTTTGTAATTGCACTTTGGATATTTTTTTGGAGTTACTGCTTTCTTTTTAAGAGACTCAATTCATAGTCTTTTTTTTTTCTTTTTTTACAATAAAAGGGGTTCTTTAATTTCTGCCATGGGAATTAGAATTTTGGAACAAAGAACAGCTATGGAATCGTTCTTCTTAACTTTTTAATGTCTTCTTTTTTAACTCCTGGATACTTCTTAAATGTTTTGACGACTTATCTTTTAGGTCTCCCTTTGCTCTTCATTATCAGTCTTCTCCTGTGATAATATCAGTTGAGAGTGATGAATTTCTACCTTGTCCTCTCCAGCATGCTCTCACCTTGCCTTTCTTGAAAATTGGGAAGGATTTATCGTTACCAGACTTATACAGTCCCATTTCCCTTTTTCACCAGAGGGAAAGAATTCTAGATGATGGCATTCCAATCTTGTATTGGTTCCTTAAGACCCATGATCTCTTGACTCCTCCTCAGCAGACTTTCCTGATCTGTTAGATTGGAACATCTTATCCATTGCAGTGTTAAGTAAACGCAATTAAGCCTTGCAAATTATTTTGATACTAAACTGAAAATGCTACGGACTGTATATCTCATGTGATAATTCTTGTTAAACCTGTTAGCCTTGGTATTAGGAGACCAGATTTACACTGACTGAGATTCTTTATGCTATATAGAAAATATTAAATTTTCTTGTAAAGTGTTCTCTCAAGGTCCGCACTTATTTTATAGAGCATACCACAAGAGCAAGCCTCAGTCCCCTCCTTTTGTTGGTTATTCAAAAGTGATGTGCTTCTGGCTGCGGGGGCTCATTGTTCAACTTTTGCTGTTAATGTTTGCGTCTTCACTGAGGCAGATAATATGGATTTAGCAGTTATACACATACAAACAGCAACCGATTCCTTTAAAGATTGAACTCATGACTGGGGTGTAAATACTGTATTAATATTATAAATGCTGTTCCTAGTGCTTTACAAAGCAACATGATGTAAAACCCACAGCACTAATCCTGGGTACTCTGCAAATTGCAACACATCCTATGCATAAGGTTCTAGGTATATATTTTGATTGCCCTCTCCTCACGTACCAACCTCATATTAAAGAATTGACTGTACAGTGTTACCAGTATTTCAGTGCTTTACATGCCTCTTCAAGAGTCTTATGGGGATCAGAGAGGAAGATATTGATGAAACTGTACAAGGCCTTTATCTGTATTAATATAGGTTATGATGCTGCAGTTGGTGGCTCTGCTAGCAAGACTTTTGGCCAAAGAAGGTTTATTCAAAACGATATGCTGCTGGTGACTTCAGAAGCTCTGTGGGTGAATGCAGGAGCACTTCGTGGGATACCAATCCTCTACCTGCTATATGAATGGTCAATTTCTTTTATTAGAGATTATATTGATCTTTGTACTTGCTGATACTTTAATAGGGCATTGTATACCTCTAGGTCATATCCTATCTAAGAGGAAGGTGCCTTGTTCCAGGAAATATTCAGCATTGTTGAGAGTGGAGAGGGTTCACCTTTGGTTGGGCCTTCCTATGTTTCACTTTGAACCATTTATCTTATAATTCCTGGTACCCCATTGGGTCTGTCTCCATCGCAACAGTACTTTGGATCTTGTTATACAAGCAATGAATACTCTGCCTTCTGACGTACTTCATGGCCTCTTTACAATTACAATGCACAGCTTATCTAGCTCCCTACAAATCTATATTGAGATGGGGTCGACAAATTTTGCCCTTTCCTTACAATATCATGTCGACCAGAGACTTGCAAATTTTCATTCAGTATTGGAAGATGAACTGTTTGCAATTTGAAAAGCTTACACTGGGTCATTAACTTTTTTCCAGCTTCATCAGTTGTCTCGAGTGATAATTCTAAGGCAGCCTTAGGAATCACTCATCTAGGCCAAAATATGATTTTCTGGTGCATAAATGCTTACAGGTATTAGTTCATCTTTGGAATTTCGTTGTGACACTGAGATTTAGAGAAAGCCTAACCACCGCAGCACCTCTTGGAATGAGGCCTCAGATCATTTTGCCAAGGAAGCCTTGTCTATTCCCTCCTTTTCTCTATTTAGCTAAGAATTATGAGTACTGAGGCATGGTTTCTTCACATATTTGTCTCCATAGTGGCATGTTGATTATCATCAAGTATTCTTTGGCAGTCACAATTTTGAATACCATTGGTGGCCATGGGATGACTTCCAGAACTGAAGGTTAGAGGTCACCACTGTGCTTTTAATTTTGGAACACTGCTGCTTGCGTGTTCATAATAATTGTTTCTGCCTTATGCCAGATCCGCACAGCAGTTACTGTGATGTTCCAGAGAAACTTGAGCACATTTGTCTTTAGTCATCATTATTGCGGTAACTGATGTTGTCTTTGCCATACCTTGCTTTCCCTAGGATTTCATGACTTTTCCTTGTAATTACCACTGGATGAAGATCCAAATAATGTGCATTTATGGTATAAGAGTCCTTCTGCTGTAATAAAATCTGTGTCATTAGGTAGAGTAGTAGTGATTTCTCAGTACCTATGCTATTTTCCTCTGAATAATGTAGGTGGACCTATGACTGGACAAGTAAATGAGTAAAAATTTATAAATCATGTTGACGATACTTTGCATACCTTCCAATCAGCTGTGACCTGACCACAAGCATATTCACCATTTCCATATGGAAGGAAAGTACTTTAAGCCACTTAAGACCAAAACAAATGTAATTCATATCTATTAAAAATAAAGTAAAACATCATAGGCATATGGCAAGAGCTTTGAAATCTTACCTTCATCCATTGTAGCAAGTAGTAAAGCAATGACACAGATGGTGATAGCACACACAATATATAAACTGATCAAGGACACTTTTCTTCCTAAATATGCTAACATTGGCCATAGCATTATGTATGCTGGTACCTCAATGAGGCCTCCCAAAAATACATACAGGTAGGGGTCAGTACTGGAAGAGTATAAAGAGAGTAAAATATCAGGACATAGCAAATACGTGATATCTATATTCATAAAGACAAGAGCATACATTCAAACAACTGCTCTAGCTACAATCAATACTGTAAATAAAAGTAAAAAAATAAGCTTTAAGCAGTTTCACACACAATAGGTATGATGAAACTTGCTCTATCAGAGTACTGTAATGGTTATGTGAGCTTGACCAACATGAAACAATTTAAAAAATGGCATTTTGTGCCAAGACTCTTTCATGGAAAAATCCTCTAACATTACATACCTTCTAATATATGTAACCAATGGGGAAATGACTGCAGAGGTTTGAATAGCTAGAGAGATGGATGCATTGAAATATAAACCTCATAAGATAAAGTTAAAGATACATTTTAACATCAATGTAAAATGATAAAAATATATAAAGATTTACACTCACTTCAACAAAACTTAAAGGGCTTATTAAAATACAATGAATTACACGACAAAAATTAGGATAAATATTAATTATGGCCACATACCTTAGATTCTCAGAGTTAAGTGAAATCCCATAGTAGACCATGGACACAGAAAACCAACAAAAGTAACAAATTAGCGCCTTCACACGCATATCCGACTTGATAACCAAAATAAGGAAATGCCTCAGTTTGCTGGCAATAAAACGAGGAATTTCCTGTTTGGATTGAATCTCTCTCTGAAACAAAATATCAGTAAATAATAACTATTTGTAAAGTACTATAATATTGCGGTATATACAAAACATATGTAGTAAGCAAAAATTATCTACATTTTCAAGCCCTGCCTAATAAAGCATATTAAGTGACACCATGTAGCATGCTCATTCATATTAGCAGTTAAAAGAACCTATAAAACTTGCTAAGCTATTAAATAAAAATAATCCAATAGCCAAACATTTAAAACCTGGCCTGCCATAATAAAAGATTCTATTTCAAGCCTGCCGTATTTCTAGGAAGAAAGAGTTACACATTCAATTTATCATATAAAATATATTGAAGGCATAATATGAGCAAACAGCAAAGAGTGATTCTGATAATAACTGCTATATAATATGCTCAGCAGATAGAGTAAAATATGAGAAAATGGTCACCATGTTGATTTCAATCTTACTTACAGGTTTAACCATAGCTTTCATGGATATGATGATGGCTCCCGTTGGTGGAAGATTTCTATGATTGCTCTTTGCAGCATCCTTAAGAACTTTGATAGCTTCCTCATGGCGACCTTCTGCTATTAACCATCTTGGAGATTCTGGCAATAGCCTACAGAATGGAATATAAGTGTAAGCAATTTAAATCGCATTGTAAATATTTGATGATATATCTAAATTATTTCTTTCCTTTTTTCATTTATGTGGTTTTGGCATCCTTGCTCCATCTCTCTCTTTCTCCCTTTGCATAAGTGATGCATTACAGGCATGGTCAGCAAGGTTATGAAACAAAGTGAGATGCAACACAAAAATAACAAAATAGTGAATTATGTCCGTATACTAGCCAAGCCTGGCAATTTCTTGTGCCCTGGCCCCTTTATTCAAACATGTGTTTTGGTCATGGATGTTACCAAAATGATAAATTACATATATATATATATATATATATATATATATATATATATATATTATATATATATATATATATATATATATATATATATATATATATATATAGAGAGAGAGAGAGAGAGAGAGAGAGAGAGAGAGAGAGAGAGAGAGAGAGATGGCCCCGCTCCACAAATGCCTTCCCCCACAAACAAACCACCCCATGAATAAACTGCCCCACAAACAAACTGCCTCATGAACAAACCACCCCACGAACACTATTTACGAGCAAATTTGCAATACCCCCTGAATAAACGCTCGAGTCCTGAGCAGGCATACACATGCACATCTGGCCGGGCTAACACGTTCCCGCTCACCCGCGTGGTTGCTCTCAGATCTGCATTGGTGCCCGCACTGAATAGTTCATTCATGCTGTGTTCCTGTTCTTTCTTTGTAGTTTCATTATTTTGCCTTTACTTTAAGCTAGTCCTTACTATGGCTCCTAAGAAAGTGAAGTGCGTTAGTGGCAGTGACATTAAAAATCTAACCGTATAATAAAGGAAACGAAGAAAGAAATAATTTCTAAACATGAAAATGGTGTTCGTGTTTATGATCTCGTCACGCATTATAACATAGTGAAATTGACCATTTGTACTCTTTTAAAAATAAAGAGGTCTTTAAGGCGGCTGATGTGGCTAAACAACTTACTATGTTAATGAAGAATAGGTCATAGTCGATAGAAGAGGTAGAAAAGTTACTGTTGGTTTGGATAAATGAGAAACAGAAATTATGTGTCCTAGATTCAAGTCCCAGTCGGGGTAAAAATTATTCATGTTTTCACATGTGGTAATGTGCTTGTTTAATTATTGTTGGTCCCAAATGAGATTGAGACTTGAATTAAATGCAAAAACGAAGCCATGAGTGAGGTTGTGGGAAACTGTAATATGAACAGAGTGGCGCATTCAGATAGAATGCATTCATTCCAAGTATAACAGATAAAGCTGTAAGGTTTGTTTCCCTTTTAACCTTCTGTGATGTAGTTGGTAGCGCCTTGGTACAGTTATTATGTGTCCTAGGTTGAAGTCCCGGTTGGGTTAAAAATGTTTCATGTTTTCACATATGGTATTGTGTTTATTTGATTATTGTTGGTCCCAAATGAGATTGAGATTTGAATTAAATGCGAAAACGAAGCCCCAAGTGAAGTTGGGGGTAAACTGTAATATGAACAGAGTGGCATTCATATAGAATGCATTCATTCCTAGTATAGCAGATAAAGCTGTAAGGTATGTTTCCCTTTTAACCTTCTGTGGTGTATCTAGTAGCACCTTGTCACAGTAATTATGTGTCCTAGGTTCAAGTCCCAGTCAGGGTTTATTCCCGCCTGCCATATTGTGTCTAATGCTTTCGTCTGATCTTTCGTAGTGTTCACTCATGAATATGACATTACTATGCCTCCCAAGCATGTTAGTGATAGTTCTGATGGCAGTGCTATGAAGAAAAGAAAAGCCATCACCATGGAAATTAAAATTGAAGTGGTAAACCTTGCTGAAAAGGAAGAATCATCTACGAACATTGGCCGCAATCTCGGATTAGCCCGTTCGACTGAGACCACGATCATTAAAGACAAAGATCGCATCCGTGACTTCGTGAAAGGTTTGACCCCTATAATGTCCACTGTGATCATGAGGGAGCGTAGTTGCCTTAATATCGAGATAGAGAGATTGTTAGTGCATTGGCTTGAAGACCAAAATTGATGGCGTATCCCAATAAGCCTTATGCTTATTAAAGAAAAGGCTAAAAAGTTGTTCGAAAACTTGAAAAGAGAAAAGGTGGAAGGCAGTGCAGGTGAGAAGATTGTTGTTAGTAGAGGGTGGTTTAATTGTTTTATAGCTTATGCTAATTTACGTACTATAAGAGTGCATGGGGAAGCTGCTAGTGGTGATGAGGAAACAACAAAAACGTTTCCAATAGCTTTAGTTGAGATAATAAAGGAGGGGGGTAGCCGTGTCAAACAGGAGTTCAACGTGGATGAGACTGGCTTATTCTGCAAGCATATGCCTAGTTGTACGTATGTTGCAAAGGAGGAGAAAACAGCACCAGGCAATAAAGTCAGCAAGGAGAGACTGACTTTGCTTTTGGGGGCTAATGTTGCTGCAGACTGTAAGCTGAAGCCCTTATTGCTTTATATGGCGGACAACTCAAAGGCACTCAAGGGTGTTTGGAAGGGTCAACTGCCAGTCATCTGAAAGTCAAACAAGAAGGCTTGGATAACCCTTCAGATATTTGAAGACTGGTTCAGCAACCATTTTCTGCCTAAAATGGAGAGACACTGTGTTTCCAAGAGTCTGCCCTCTAAGATTTTGATAAGCCTAGAAAATGTTCCTGGTCACCCTGCTCATTTGGGTGACTTTCATCTTAATGTAAAGGTGGTCTATCTTCAGCTTAATACCATCTCCTTCTTACAGACAGTGTATCAGGGGATCATTGCCTCTTTCAAAACCTCCTACTTCCAAAGAACAATCGCTATTGCTGTCAGGGCAAATGAGAAGGACAAGAAATTGACTCTCAAGGACTTCTGGAAGTCGTACAATATTCTTCATGCTATGAAGAATATTAGTGATGCTTGGGAGGAGGTGATGCAAACGAAATTGAATGGGGTATGGAAGAAAGCATGTCCCTATTTTGTGAATGAGTTTCGAGGCTTTGAGAAGACAGTTGAAGCTGTAAGGAAGAACATAGCCATCATGATAAGACAGCTCGAGTTGGAGGTGGAGGTTGATGATGTAAGACAGCGCCTGGAATCTCATGGCGAGGAGTTATCTACTAAGGCCCCTATTCAGCTTGAAGAGCAAATGATTAAAGAGGAGGAAGAACTACCAAGCCTAGAGCCCAAGAGATTCACAACCAAGGAATTGGAAAAGTTGTTTGCCTTGGCAGAGAAATTGTTGGCAAAGCTTGAGGCACAGGACCCCAATGTTGTCAGGTACAATAAGGTGGAGAGAGGGATCAATGATGCCTTGAGGTGTTACAAGGAAATATATGAAGAGAAGAAGAAGGCATTCTTCCAGCCTAGCCTTGACCAATTCTTATTGAAGGTAGAGTGCTCACTAAAAGATCCAATGCCCTCTACCTCAGGTGCCTCCACCTTTATAGACTCACCTGCCCCAATATCTCCTTTATGTTCTTTTGCTTCTCCAGACTTACCTCCCCCAGTCTTTTCAGCACCTGCCTCTCTAGCTTCCACTTCCCAATAGGCCAGTCTCTTCCTTTCTTGCAATGCAGTGTGCAAGCCAACCACACAAGTAAAGGCAAGTTATAATTCACTGTACACTGTACTGCAGTTTAATCTTACTATTAATACTGTATATTTAAAAGGTAAGTTACTATTATTTTTTTTTCAGTATATTTTTTTATCATAGATTAAGATAACATATTATTTTATAATGTTCTAAGTGATATATTTTTCAACATAGGTTGATGGCCCTAGGTGTGAATTTAGGTGTGTCCCGACTTACATCACAAATCCAACTTAAGTCAGCTGTCAGGAACGAAACCCTAACATTAAACGAGGACCCCATATATATATATATATATATATATATATATATATATATATATATATATATATATATATATATATATATATTATCGCGAGGGTTCGGTTCTGGGACCCGGGGCGTGACAGGAAAATCGCGGAGTAGGATCAGCCTATATGTACATAGATATTTTAATTTATTTTTACGTTTACACCGTATGAACTGTATAAACCCTCCCTGTACTGTTAACAAACCACCCTTTACTTCATAAATAACAGTGTGCAAGCGTAAATATATATGACATACTCATGTACATAGGTATTTTACAATTATTTTTACGTTTACTGTATAAACCATCCCTGCACTATTAAAAAACCTCCCTTTACTTTAAAAATAACAGCATGCAACGTAAATTTATATGTACGTGATAGGTAAATATACCTTATCTGTTATGGTTAACATTTTCCTTTGCCGCTTAGGCTCACTACAAGAAGACTTAGAAGATGAAGGATGCTTGGGAGGCATTGCAAAGGTTAAAATATGCGAGTAAAAAATTCACAAGCAAATTGTATTAATAAGCACAATGTGAATGGCGCACACGTGAGTTAGACTGAACGAGTGAGGCGAGACAATGGAAGATGGTGGAAGCCTTTGTCCGAAACGCTGATAGCAGTATCGTATTTTACATGTTGCAATACTGTTAGTATTTATTGTTTTTGCTATTTTTTACTGTTTTATCATTCTTAGGCTAAGAAATACGTTTTTTTTATCAATAAAATCATGAAACTACTGGAAATATAAATATATATGCTAGCTCACGTAAGTGCGACCCCAATAGATTGCACACTATCGGACACATGCAAAACGTTTAATAAGCATAACGTGAATGGCGCACACGTGAGTTAGACTGAACGAGCCTTTGTCCGAAACGCTGATAGCGGTATCGTATTTTACATGTTGTAATACTGTTAGTATTTATGTTTTTTGCTATTTTTTACTGTATTATTATTCTTAGGCTAAGAAATATGTTTTTTTATCAGTAAAATCATGAAACTACTGGAAATAAAATATATATACTAGCTCACGTAGCTGTGAACCCAATACATTGTACGCTATAGGACACTATTTCGCATGATGCAATACTGTGAGTTATACTGTACGTACGTATATCCAAATTTATGGTTTTTACTATATTTTACTGTTTTATTATTCGTAGGCTGGGAAATAAATTTTTTTTATCAATTAGATAATGAAATGTTTTTTTCAATAAAAAAAATGAAAATACTGAGAATTTTTTTTTTTTAATATTTTGATATTTTTGCATATACCCAAAAAATAAAATAATAATTAGCCAAAACAAAAAAAATGTGGTACAGTGAAAACGCGAACCAAGAAATGCGATCCAGTGAGGGATCGCTGTGTATATATATATATATATATATATATATATATATATATATATATATATATATATATATATATATATATATATATATATATATATATATATATATATATATATATACATTGCATCTACAATCCCCATCTTCCTCTCTTCTTCATGCCTTTGCTGATGATTCTACCCTTCACTTTTCCTCTGCCTTTTCTTCATAACCTTCTTCTGTTACTCGTAATCAATCTCGTATCACTGTTTCTTCTACTCTTAACTCCGATTTGCAGAGAGTATCTGAATGGGGCACTCAAAATTTGGTTAAATTCAATGCCTCCAAGACACAGTTTCTGGCTATCTCTTTATCTTCTTCTCCTCCTGGTAACTCTATTGTCTTCGAAACTAATGAAATTTACCCTCTTAACTCTATCAATATATTAGGAATCCATATAGCCTCTAACTTGTCTTGGAGGAATCACATAATCCAAATTTCTAAATCTTCATCCAAAAAATTGGGGGTTTTGTTTCGTTTTCGTCATTACTTTTCCTCATTGCAGTTACTTAAAATTTACAAAGGTCTTATCTGCCCCTGCTTAGAATACTGCTCACACATCTGGGGTGCTTCTTCCTTTACTTATCTTCTTGATAGGGTTCAATCTAAGGCAGTCAGACTCATTAATGATCCTTCTCTTACTTCTAACCTGTATTTTGTCTCTCTTCGCCGTAAGGTATCTTCCCTTTCGCTTTTCTATCGCTACTACTTCCATCGCTGCTCTGATGAGTTGGCGAGTTGCATCCCTCCCCCACTGCCGAGGCCGCGTAACACTCGCCAAGCGGCCTCATCTCACAGGTACTGTGTGGAGATTTGTAGTTCGCGGATTGGTCGGTGCAGCGACTGCTTCTTCCCATCTATGTCCAGATTCTGGAACTCTCTTCCTCCTTCTGTCTTTCCTAATTCTTATGACCTTTCATCCTTCAAAAAGCAGATCTATCGTCATCTCAGAGCCTAGTCCTCCATATCTCTGGGTCCTCTTTACTTTGACTGTTTTTTTCTAGTCTGATGTTTTCCTTTGTGTGACATTACCTCATCTCTGCCTTGCCCTTAACCATTTTCTTTTCATTCGTCTTGGTATTTTCTCGTGCCCGGGCCTTTGTTGATGAGGGCAGTTTCTGCCTGTCCCGGTGTCACACTCTTAAAAAAAAAAAAAAAAAAACATATACAGTCGTGACCCCAACCCATGAACGTTAGTTCCCACGAACAAACCAACCCATGAACAAAATATTGAATTTTTTTTTTTTACCCCAAAGCACGAACAAAAACCAACCCATGAACATAAATGTGTCAGCCAGGTGACCACGTTTCCCGCTCGCACGCCCTCAGTTCTGCACTGGTGCCTACGTTGTGTAGTTTGTTCATGATCTGTTCATAGTTCTTGCTTTATTTTCCATTGTTTTACTTTTCAGATAGCCTTTTTTATGGCTCCTAAGAAAGTTAAAAGCGTTAGTGACAATGGAGTCAAACACCCTAGACACATAACAGTGGAACTGAAGAAAGATATAATTCTAAGCAAGACAATGGTGTTCGTGTGTCTGATCTCGCCACACAAAATAACATGGTAAATTCGACTATCTACTATTTGAAAGAGGAAAGAGATCTATAAGGTTGCTGATGTGGTTAGGGGAGTAAATATATTAATGAAGAAAAGTCAAAGTTAATACAAAAGGTAGAAAAATTAGTATTGCTGTAAATAAATGAAAAACAGTTGGTTTGAGATAGTTTTAGCAAGGCCATAATATGCACTAAGGCTTTGCAAGTCCACGAAGATTTAGCAGCAAACTCTCTGAGTTCTAATGGTTATATAGTTGTCGAATTTAAAGCCAGCAGAAACTGGTTTGAACACTCTTGTCGATGACCTGGGATTCATAGCGTCATTAGACATGGAGAGGCAGCTAGTTCAGGCCAAAAGGCAGCGGATTCTTACATGAAGGAATTCGCTAATTTTATCAAGAGTGAAGGCTATATCCCGCAACAAGTTTTTAACTGCAATGAAATGGAATCTTTTGGAAGGAAATCCCCAAAAGAACCAATATAACCCAATAGGAGAAGTCACTGCCTGGCCACAAACCAATGCAAGACAGGTTTACACTTTTATTGTGCGCTAATGCTAGTCGAGACTGTAAGATCAAACCTCCTATTTTACCTTACCACTCTGAAAATCTGCATGCTTTTAAGCGCAATAACATTTTGAAGGCTAGCCTTCTGATAATGTGGAGGTCAAATCCAAAGGCTTGGGTCACGTGGATTTTATTCCTAGAGTGGTTGATTGAAGTGTTTGCACCAGCAGTGGAAAAATATATTGAGGTAAATGATTTGCCCTTTAAGTGTCTCATAATGGATAATGCTCTTGCCCATCCTCCACATGTTGAAGGAGATCTTGCTATACAGTACAACTTCATAAAATTCAAATTTCTGTATCCCAACACCACTCCTATCCTCCAACCTATGGACCAGCAGGTAATTTCTAATTTTAAGAAGATGTAAGCAAAGGGTCTTTTTGCCAGGTGTTTCCAGATCACCAATGACACGGATCTGACCCTTCATGATTTCTGGAAAGACCACTTTAATATCCTCCATTGCATTGGTCTCATTGAAAAGCATGGAGGGAGGTCTCATATCGCACGTTGAACTCTGCCTGGAGGAAACTTTGGCCAGGTTGTGTGACTGATAAACACTTTGAAGGCTTCAAGAAGGATTTAGCTATTCAAATTTTGAGTGAAATTGTGGCCATGGGCAAAAGTTTGGCCTTGGAGGTCAATGAGGAGGATTTGGAGGAGCTGGTGGAGGACCACAAAGAAGAACTTACCACCGATGAATTAATTGAGCTGCAACTTGAACAGGTGAAGATTCTCCAGGAGGAGCAGTTAGCAGAGGAGGGGGATGAGAGGGTAAAGGTGTCCAGTGAAGAAGTTAAAGAAATATTTAGTAAGTGGAATGATGTGCAGGCTTTTTTTGAGAATCATAATCCAGATAAAACTGTGGGCAATAGAGTAGTGAACATGGTAAATGACAATGAAATGAATATTTTTAGTCAAATTTGCCAAATAAGAAAGAGACAAATTTCTCTGGATCATTTCCTTGTGCCAGTAGGCAGAGAAGCAGCTACCAAAAGAGAAAAGAGAGAGAATACACCAGAAATACAGCCTGTATTGAAAGAGTTCCTTAATATTTTTTATGGAAGGGGACTCTCCTTCCAAAAATTAGTCCCCCTCCTCCTGCTCCACCACTATCCACGTATGCCAGCAACAATCATCCACAAAGGTAAATACAATACTGTACCATGTTTTATTTTAGAAGAGTAGAATTCTTTTCAGTTATTATTGTAATTTCCCTTTTAAAGATATATTGCATAAAACCTGTATTATATTTCATGTTTTTACTAACTAAAAAGATTCTAAAATCACTACTGTTGTGACTGGGAAGGGATTAATTGAATTTACATGCTTTTCAATGGGAAAAATAAATCCAACCCGCAAACAAACCATCCCACAAACAGGCATTGGGAAGAGGAAAAGAGTGAACTAGAAACCAGAATTTCTAAACAAAGAGATAACAACAAACGGCTGAATGATGACCTGAATAATAAATGTTAGGTCACTGCTTTTTTCTGAGAGAGACGAGATTGTAACTTGGAATGTCCAGATTAAGGAAAACATCAAACTGTTTAGAAAAGAGTTTCAGGAGCTGAATACAGAAAATGATGCCATGAAAACTTCCTTTGCTGATGCAATAAAGGGGAATGCGACAGTAAGAGAGGCTGTGAAGGTGGTGGTACTGGAAAACATATAAACAGTTGACTATAAAGAGACAGTAATCGAAAAAATGAAAGACTGTGATGGAAAGGGCAAATCCACTGATTAAACAGGCACTTGGTAAAGAGAAGACAGTGGTAATCTCAGGCATAAGCGAATCCCAGGAGCCAACATGGCAGGGGAGACTTAAAGAAAATAGAGCTAGGGTTGTAGACCTGATAAGAAAACTTTGAGTAGTTTGTTGTCCTGAGGATATTTTAAACATTCACCAACTAGGCAAATATTCTAGCAAGGGAAAGCAGAGACCAACAAAAGTAACCTTTGAGAGAGGGGACACATGTAAAGATATATTGATGAGGAAAAAAGTCTAAAAGACCTTCTAAATTCAAAGAAGTGTTCATTATACGACACAGGACACAGGGAGAGATCGAATGGATCAAAAACTTGTTGCAAGAGGCTAGAGTGTTAAATGAGTAAAGAAATGAAGAAGAGGAGACATATTTTCATTTCATAGTTCTTCCAGACAAATGGGAGATAAAGAAGATAATGACAGAAGATCAGGGGATGAGGTCTCATTAAGAATGTTATACACTAATGCTGATGGATTAGCTGGTAAGGCAGTAAAATTAAAAGATAGGATTCACAACAGTAAGGCAGATATAGTAGCAGTTACAGAGACTAAGTTGAGTGAGGACATAAACAGTGTCAGTTTTTTCTAAGGGCTTCAGAATATTAAGGGCTGAAAGATCTGAAGGACTAGTGGAGGAATAGCACTGCTCATAAGTGAAAGGATTCAGGTTGAAGAAATAAACTTTGCTATAGAAAGTGGGTTCAAGGAATTTCTTGTTGCTCGCATAAATTCTGGGTCAGATAACATTATAATAACTGTTGTATATAACCCACCAAGGATCCAACTTAGAATAGAAGCTTTTGAGGAAAGTCATATAGGTACTATTGAAGTCATAAACTTAGTTGTAAACATGGCATGGGAGAGAAAATGTAGGATTTCGATTATGGGAGATTTTAATCATAAAGAGATGGATTGCATAAATCTTGACCCACACAGTGGTGAGGACTCATTTGGGGCAAGATTCCTAGACTGTATACAAGGAAATTTCCTACACCAACATGTACTGGAACAAATGAGGGCCAGGGGTGTGGATGAGCCATCAGTGCTTGATCAAGTATACACAGATTACGTGTTGGATATTGAAAAAAATTTAGTATGAACAGCCAATTGGAAAGAGTGACCACTGTGTGTTGTTGATGGAGAATATCATTGAAGATGTTCTGCCCGAGAGTAGAGGCACTGAGGACACGAGGAGGAACTATCCAAAAGGAAATGATATCGAAATGCATGTGCTTTTTGCAGTTATTGACTGGAGAACCTTATTTTACAACAAATCCATCCAAGATATGTACGACATTTTTTGTGAGAAATATGGGAAGATAGTAGATTGCTGCATACCTGTCACCAAAGTAGGTGTAATTCATGCCAGAAAGAAATGGTTCGATAATGAGTGTAAAAGAGCTAAGGAGTGCAGAGACAAATGCTGTAAAAGGTATAGGAGGAAAAAAAACATAAATGCCTGGAAGACCTATAAAAGAGCAAGAAGTATTACATAAGTAAAAGAAGAGAGGCATAGAGAGACTATGAGAGGGACATCACCAGGAAGGCTAAGGAAATCCCAAGCTTTTCCACAGCTTTATCACAGGAAAGCTGAAGGTAAAAGAAGCTGTAAGCAATGGTTAGAATAGGTAGAAATGTCTTGAAATGGATAAAAACATACTTAGAAGGAAGGGAACAGAAGGTTAGAGTAAGACACTCGGTGTCTGAATGGAGAAGAGTTAGTAGTGGCATTCCACTGGTTTCAGTTTTAGGATCACTTTTGTTCCTTGTATATGCAAATGACCTACCAGACTCTGTAAATTCATTCGTGAAAATGTTTGCAGATGATGCAAAGATTGTGAAGAAAGTAAAAAACGAGAAAAATGGTAGAGAACTTCAGGAAGATCTAAATAGTCTGCATGAGTGGTCAGAAATGTGGCTAATGAAATTCAATACTTCAGAATGTAAGGGAATGAGAATGGGTATAAGTGCAAGAAGGCCAAAGCTTGACTACTTGGTGGCAGGAGAACAACTTTAAGATAGAGAATGAGAGAGATGTAGGAGTAAGCATACTGACCGATTTGTCTCCAGAATTAAATATAAATGGCATAGTAAGGGCAGCATATGCTTTCTTAGCAAATGTAAGGGTAACCTTCAGGCACATGGACAAGGAAATGTTCAGAAATATTTATGTAACCTATGTGAGGCCAAAACTTAAATATGCAGCCCCCTTTTGGAATCCACACATGAAAAAGCGTGTTGTTAAGCTGGAAAAAGGTCAAAGACATGCTATGAAACTGGTGCCAGAAATATGCAATCTCGGTTATGATGAGAGGCCGAGGGAATGAGACTTACCATCACTCGAAGATAGAAGATTGAGAGGGATATGGTGACAGTCTTTAAATTCCTTCATGGTTATGATACAGTGGATAAGGATCGATATTTTGATATAGCTGGCACTAGAGCTATTATTGCAAGGATGTAGGAAAGTAAATTTTTAGTGTAAGAGTAGTTGATAACTGGAATTTACTAAGCGAGTAGGTAGTTAAAGCTAACTCAATCTATAGTTTTAAGGACAAGTATGATAAGCATCACTAAGTACAAAATGGAACCGATCAAGAGACAGGAAGTCACGAGCTTTGGGCTCTTTCCCGTAAGCACAATTAGGTGATTACAATTAGGCAAGTACAGAGAAATGGTTCGATAATGAGTGTGAAGTAACTAAGGAGTGGAGAGATAAATGCTGAAAAAGGTATAGGAGGAGAAAAAACATAAATGCCTGGCAGACCTATAAAAGAGCAAGAAATGATTTCCTAAGTAATAGAAGACAGCAGAGACACTATGAAAGGGACAACACCAGGAAGGTAAAAAAAAATTCTAATCTTTTCCATAGCTTTATCAGAGTAAAACTGCAGGTAAAAGATGAGGTTTTAAAGCTTAAGAGAGCAGATGGAAGCATCACTGAGATGGATGAAGAGATCTTCAAAGAATAGAACAAAGAGTTTCAGTCAGTATTTACAGTAGAACATACCCCACTCCTTCATATTATAGAGATAGAAGCTCTTGGGCCGGTATTAGAGAACATCATCCTTCCAGATACAGAGGTATGCAAAGCGTTGATGGAGTTAGATGTTCATAAAGCTACAGGTCCTGATGATATATCCCCTGATGAACGTAAAAAATATGCAAATTCAATATCAGCGGCACTAAGTATCATATTTAAAAAGTCGCTGGAGTCAGGGGAGATTTCAAGATGTTGAAAACAAGTGAACGTGATACCAATCTTTAAAAAGGGAAGGAGGGATACAACTCTAAAGTACAGACCTTTTTCCTTGACCAGCGTAGTTTGCAAAGTTATGGAGAAACTACTAAGGAAACATCGCTCTTCATTTGGAGCCTTCAACTTTTTGTCAGTGAGACACTATGGCTTCAGAGAAGGTGGATCAGCAGTAACAAACTTATTAGAATTTTATGATGAGGGAAGCCGAATCTTACAGGAAAGAGAGGACTGGGCAGATTGCATATTCCTAGACTTCCAGAAAGCATTTGATACTGTCCCACGAGGGAGACTTACTGAGATGCTGAAAGCAATGGAAAGAATAGGAGGAAATGTCTTCAAATGGATAAAAACATACTTAGAAGGAAGGGAACAAAGGGTTAGAGTAAGACACTCAGTGTCTGAATGGAGAAGACCTAGTAGTGGAGTTCCACAGGGTTCAGTTTTAGAGCCACTTTTGTTCCTTGTATATGTAAATGACATACAAGAGTTTGTAATTTCATTCATGAATATGTTTGCAGATGATGCAAAGATTGTGAAGAAAGCAAGAAACGAGAACAATGGTAGAGAACTTCAGGAAGATCTAAATAGTCTGCATGAGTGGTCAGAAAAGTGGCTAATGAAATTCAATACTTCAAAATGTAAGGTAATGAGAATGGGTACAAGTGCAAGAAGGCCCAAGCTTGACTACTCGGTGGCAGGAGTACAACTTCAAGAGACAGGAATGAGAGAGATCTAGGAGGAAACATACTGGCCAATTTGTCTCCAGATTTGCATATAAACGGCATATTAAGGGCAGGATATGTTTTCTTAGCAAATGTAAAGGTAGCCTTTAGGCAGGTGGAAAAGGAAATGTTTAGAAATATTAATGCAACCTATGTTAGACTAAAACTTGAATAGCGGCCCCCTTTTGGAATCCGCACTTGAAAAAGCACAAAGTTAAGATGGAAAAAGTTCAAAGACGTGCCTCGAAACTGGTTCCAGAAATTAGCTATCTCAGTTATGATGAGAGGCTGAAGGAATTAAACTTACCATCACTCGAAGCTAGAAGATTGAGGGGGGATATGGTGACAGTCTTTAAATTCCTTCATGGTTATGACAGACTGGGTAGGGATCAATATTTTTATATGGCTGGCACTGGAATTAGAGGTCATAGCTTGAAGCTTTGAAAGAAAACTTCTTTGTAGGATGTAAGGAAGTACGTTTCTAGTGTAAGAGTAGTTGATAATTGGAATTTGCTAAGCAAGGAAGTAGGTAATGCTAACTCAATCCATAGTTTTAAGGAAATATGGTAAATATCACTAAGTACAAAATTGAACTGTTCCGGAGACGGGAAGTTGCGAGCTTGGGGCTCTTTCCCGTAAATATAGTTAGGTAATTACACACACACACACACACACAAACAAATCTCGAATATGCAGCCCCCTTTTGGAATCCGCACTTGAAAAAGCACATAGCTAAGCTTGAAAAAGTTCAAAGACATGCCACGAAACTGGTGCCAGAAATACGCAATCTCAGTTATGATGAGAGGCTGAGGGAATTAGACTTACCATCACTCAAAGCTAGAAGAGTGAGGGGGGATATGGTGACAGTCTTTAAATTCCTTCATGGTTATGATAGAGTGGATAGGGATCGATATTTTGATATGGCTGGCTCTAGAACTAGAGGTCATAGTTTGAAGCTTCGTAAGAAAACTTCTTTGCAGGATGTAAGGAAATCCTTTTTCAGTGTAAGAGTAGTTGATAATTGGAATTCGCTAAGCGAGGAGGTAGTTAATGCTATCTCAATCCATAGTTTTAAGGACAGGTATGATAAGTATCACTAAGTCTAAAATGGAACCGATCAGGAGACGTGAAGATACGAGCTTTGGGCTCTTTCCCGTAAACACAATTAGGTAATCACACACACATACGCACAAAATAATCTGCATGAATGGTCAGAAAAGTGGCTAATGAAATTCAGTACTTCAAAATGTAAGGTAATGAGAATGGGTACAAGTGCAAGAAGGCCCAAGCTTGACTACTCGGTGGCTGGAGTACAACTTCAAGAGACAGAAAATTAGAGAGATCTAGGAGTAAACATACTGGCAGATTTGTCTCCAGAAATACATATAAATGGCATAGTAAGGGCAGCATATGCATTCTTATCAAATGTAAGGGTAGCCTTCAGGCACATGGACAAGGAAATGTTCAGAAATATTTATGTAACCTATGTGAGGCCAAAACTCGAATATGCAGCCCCCTTTTGGAATCCACACTTGAAAAAGCACATAGCTAATCTTGAAAAAGTTCAGAGACATGCCACAAAACTGGTGCCAGAAATACGCAATCTCAGTTATGATGAGAGGCTGAGGGAATTAGACTTACCATCACTCGAAGCTAGAAGATTGAAGGGGGGATATGGTGACAGTCTTTAAATTCCTTCATGGTTATGACAGAGTGGATAGTGATCGATATTTTGATATTGCTGGTTCTAGAACTAGAGGTCATAGTTTGAAGCTTCGTAAGAAAACTTCTTTGAAGGATGTAAGGAAATACTTTTTCAGTGTAAGAGTAGTTGATAATTGGAATTGGCTAAGCCAGGAGGTAGTAAATTCTATCTCAATCCATAGTTTTAAGGACAGGCATGATAAGTATCACTAAGTAAAAAATGGAACCGATCAGGAGACGGGAAGATACGAGCTTTGGTCTCTTTCCCGTAAACACAATTAGGTAATCACAATCAAAATGTAAGGTGATGAGAATGGGTACAAGTGCAAGAAGGCCCAAGCTTGACTACTCGGTGGCAGGAGTACAACTTCAAGAGACAGAAAATTAGAGAGATCTAGGAGTAAACATACTGGCAGATATGTCTCCAGAAATACATATAAATGGCATAGTCAAATGTAAGGGTAGCCTTCAGGTACATGGACAAGGAAATGTTCAGAAATATTTATGTAACCTATGTGAGGCCAAAACTCGAATATGCAGCCCCAGTTTGGAATCCACACTTGAAAAAACACATAGCTAAGCTTGAAAAAGTTCAAAGACATGCCACGAAACTGGTGCCAGAAATACGCAATCTCTGTTATAATGAGAGGCTGAGGGAATTAGACTTACCATCACTCGAAGCTAGAAGATTGAGGGGGGGATATGGCGACAGTCTTTAAATTCCTTCATGGTTATGATTGAGTGGATAGGGATCAATATTTTGTTATGGCTGGCTCTAGAACTAGAGGTCATAGTTTGAAGCTTCGTAAGAAAATTTCTCTGCAGGATGTAAGGAAATACTTTTTCAGTGTCAGAATAGTTGATAATTGGAATTGGCTAAGCGAGGAGGTAGTTAATTTATCTCAATCCATAGTTTTAAGGACAGGTATGATAAGTATCACTAAATATAAAATGGAACCGATCAGGAGACGTGAAGATACGAGCTTTGGGCTCTTTCCCGTAAACACAATTAGGTAAGCACACACTCATAGTTTGAAGCTGCGTAAGAAAACTTCTTTGCAGGATGGAAGAAAATACTTTTTCAGTGTAAGAATAGTTGATAATTGGAATTGGCTAAGCGAGGAGGTAGTTAATGCTATCTCAATCCATAGTTTTAAGGACAGGTATGATAAGTATCACTAAGTACAAAGTGAACCGATTAGGAGATGGGAAGATACGAGCTTTGGGCTCTTTTCCGTAAACACAATTAGGTAATTACACAGAGTGGATAGGGATCGATATTTTTATATGGCAGGCTCTAGAACTAGAACTCATAGTTTGAATCTTCGTAAGAAAACTTCTTTGCAGGATGCAAGGAAATACTTTTTCAGTGTAAGAGTAGTTGATAATTGGAATTCGCTAAGTGATGAGGTACTTAATGCTATCTCAATCAATAGTTTTAAGGACAGGTATGATAAGTATCACTAAGTAGAAAATGGAACCAATGAGAAGACGGGAAGATACGAGCTTTGGGCTCTTTCCCGTAAACACAATTAGGTAATCACACCAACAAGGGCCAGGGGTGGGGATGAGCCATCACTACTTGATCTAGTGTTCACAGATAATGTGTTGGATATTGAAAAAATTGAGTTACTCCGGTTTTACGTCACGGACTCCCTTTTCAACCAAGGGCTAGGACGGTTGCCTTCTTGCGAAGGACTTGTTTTGGCAGATGTAATCGTTACCCTGAGTGCATGCCATTGCTAACCTCAGACCGTGACGGGGCGCGAACCCTCGACCTGACGCCTCAAAGTCGCGGACGCTACCGGTTGAGCCACGGCGACTACTGAAAAAATTGAATATGAACCACCAACTGGAAAGAGTGATCACTGTGTGTTGTTGATGGAGTATATCATTGAAGATATTCTTCCTGAGAGTAGAGGCACTGAGGACATGAGGAGGAACTATCCGAAAGGAAATTACATCAAAATGAATGAGCTTTTTACAGTTATTGACTGGAGAACCTTATTTTACAACAAATCTGTACAAGAAATGTATGACATCTTTTGTGAGAATTATGGGAAGATAGTAGATTGCTGCATACCTGTCACCAAAGTAGGTTTAATTCATGCCAGAGAGAAATGGTTCGATAATAAGTGTAAAAGAACTAAGGAGTGGAGAGACAAATGCTGGAAAAGGTATAGGAGGAGAAAAAACATAAATGCCTGGCAAACCTACAAAAGAGCAAGAAATGACTACCTAAGTAAAAGGAGAGAGGCAGAGAGAGACTATGCGAGGGACATCACCAGGAAGGCTAAAGAAAATCCCAAGCTTTTCCACAGCTTTATCAGAGGAAAACTGAATGTGAATGAACAGGTTTTAAGGCTAAAGAGAGCGGATGGAAGCATCACTGAGACGGATGAAGAGATCTGCAAAGAATTGAACAAGGAGTTTCAGTCAGTATTTACAGTAGAAAATACCCCACCCCCTCAGATTGCAGTGATAGAAGCTCAAGGGCCGGTATTAGAGAACATCAACCTTACAGCCACAGAGGTATGCAAAGCGCTGATGGATTTAGATGTTCATAAAGCTACAGGTCCTGATGACATATGCCCTCATGTGCTTAAAAAATGCGCAAACTCAATATCAGTGGCACTAAGTATCATATTTAAAAAGTCACTGGAGTCAGGGGAGATTCCAAGACGCTGGAAACAAGCAAATGTAATACCTATCTTCAAAAAGGGAAGGAGGGATACGGCTCTGAACTATAGACCAGTTTCCTTGACCAGCATAGTTTGCAAAGTTATGGAGAAACTACTAAGGAAACATATCTCTCTTCACTTGGAATCCTTCAACATTTTGTCAGTGAGGCAACATGGCTTCAGAGAAGGTAGGTCAACAGTAACAAACTTATTAGAATTTTATGATGAGGTAAGCCGAATCTTACAGGAAAGAGAGGGCTGGGCAGATTGCATATTCCTAGACTTCCAGAAAGCGTTTGACACTGTTCCACATGGGAGACTTATTAGGAAGCTGCAATCAATGGCTAGAATAGGTGGAAATGTCTTGGAATGGATAAAAACTTACTTAGAAGGAAGGGAACAGAGGGTTAGAGTAAGACACTCAGTGTCTGAATGGAGAAGAGTTAGTAGTGGAGTTCCACAGGGTTCAGTTTTAGGGCCACTTTTGTTCCTTGTATATGTAAATGACCTACCAGAGTCTGTAAATTCATTCATGAATATGTTTGCAGATGATGCAAAGATTGTGAAGAAAGCAAAAAACGAGAACAATGGTAGAGAACTTCAGGAGGATCTAAATAATTTGCATGAGTGGTCAGAAAAGTGGCTAATGAAATTCAATACCTCAAAATGTAAGGTAATGAGAATGGGTACAAGTGCAAGAAGGCCCAAGATTGACTACTCGGTGGCTGGAGTACAACTTCAAGAGACAGAAAATGAGAGAGATCTAGGAGTAAATATACTGGCAGATTTGTCTCCAGAAATACATATAAATGGCGTAGTAAGGGCAGCATATGCATTCTTATCAAATGTAAGGGTAGCCTTCAGGCACATGGACAAGGAAATGTTCAGAAATATTTATGTAACCTATGTGAGGCCAAAACTCGAATATGCAGCCCCCTTTTGGAATCCGCACTTGAAAAAGCACATAGCTAAGCTTGAAAAAGTTCAAAGACATGCCACGAAACTGGTGCCAGAAATACGCAATCTCAGTTATGATGAGAGGCTGAGGGAATTAGACTTACCATCACTCAAAGCTAGAAGAGTGAGGGGGGATATGGTGACAGTCTTTAAATTCCTTCATGGTTATGATAGAGTGGATAGGGATCGATATTTTGATATGGCTGGCTCTAGAACTAGAGGTCATAGTTTGAAGCTTCGTAAGAAAACTTCTTTGCAGGATGTAAGGAAATCCTTTTTCAGTGTAAGAGTAGTTGATAATTGGAATTCGCTAAGCGAGGAGGTAGTTAATGCTATCTCAATCCATAGTTTTAAGGACAGGTATGATAAGTATCACTAAGTCTAAAATGGAACCGATCAGGAGACGTGAAGATACGAGCTTTGGGCTCTTTCCCGTAAACACAATTAGGTAATCACACACACATACGCACAAAATAATCTGCATGAATGGTCAGAAAAGTGGCTAATGAAATTCAGTACTTCAAAATGTAAGGTAATGAGAATGGGTACAAGTGCAAGAAGGCCCAAGCTTGACTACTCGGTGGCTGGAGTACAACTTCAAGAGACAGAAAATGAGAGAGATCTAGGAGTAAACATACTGGCAGATTTGTCTCCAGAAATACATATAAATGGCATAGTAAGGGCAGCATATGCATTCTTATCAAATGTAAGGGTAGCCTTCAGGCACATGGACAAGGAAATGTTCAGAAATATTTATGAAACCTATGTGAGGCCAAAACTCGAATATGCAGCCCCCTTTTGGAATCCACACTTGAAAAAGCACATAGCTAATCTTGAAAAAGTTCAGAGACATGCCACAAAACTGGTGCCAGAAATACGCAATCTCAGTTATGATGAGAGGCTGAGGGAATTAGACTTACCATCACTCGAAGCTAGAAGATTGAAGGGGGGATATGGTGACAGTCTTTAAATTCCTTCATGGTTATGACAGAGTGGATAGTGATCGATATTTTGATATTGCTGGCTCTAGAACTAGAGGTCATAGTTTGAAGCTTCGTAAGAAAACTTCTTTGAAGGATGTAAGGAAATACTTTTTCAGTGTAAGAGTAGTTGATAATTGGAATTGGCTAAGCCAGGAGGTAGTAAATTCTATCTCAATCCATAGTTTTAAGGACAGGCATGATAAGTATCACTAAGTAAAAAATGGAACCGATCAGGAGACGGGAAGATACGAGCTTTGGTCTCTTTCCCGTAAACACAATTAGGTAATCACAATCAAAATGTAAGGTGATGAGAATGGGTACAAGTGCAAGAAGGCCCAAGCTTGACTACTCGGTGGCAGGAGTACAACTTCAAGAGACAGAAAATTAGAGAGATCTAGGAGTAAACATACTGGCAGATATGTCTCCAGAAATACATATAAATGGCATAGTCAAATGTAAGGGTAGCCTTCAGGTACATGGACAAGGAAATGTTCAGAAATATTTATGTAACCTATGTGAGGCCAAAACTCGAATATGCAGCCCCAGTTTGGAATCCACACTTGAAAAAACACATAGCTAAGCTTGAAAAAGTTCAAAGACATGCCACGAAACTGGTGCCAGAAATACGCAATCTCTGTTATAATGAGAGGCTGAGGGAATTAGACTTACCATCACTCGAAGCTAGAAGATTGAGGGGGGATATGGCGACAGTCTTTAAATTCCTTCATGGTTATGATTGAGTGGATAGGGATCAATATTTTGTTATGGCTGGCTCTAGAACTAGAGGTCATAGTTTGAAGCTTCGTAAGAAAATTTCTCTGCAGGATGTAAGGAAATACTTTTTCAGTGTCAGAATAGTTGATAATTGGAATTGGCTAAGCGAGGAGGTAGTTAATTTATCTCAATCCATAGTTTTAAGGACAGGTATGATAAGTATCACTAAATATAAAATGGAACCGATCAGGAGACGTGAAGATACGAGCTTTGGGCTCTTTCCCGTAAACACAATTAGGTAAGCACACACTCATAGTTTGAAGCTGCGTAAGAAAACTTCTTTGCAGGATGGAAGAAAATACTTTTTCAGTGTAAGAATAGTTGATAATTGGAATTGGCTAAGCGAGGAGGTAGTTAATGCTATCTCAATCCATAGTTTTAAGGACAGGTATGATAAGTATCACTAAGTACAAAGTGAACCGATTAGGAGATGGGAAGATACGAGCTTTGGGCTCTTTTCCGTAAACACAATTAGGTAATTACACAGAGTGGATAGGGATCGATATTTTTATATGGCAGGCTCTAGAACTAGAACTCATAGTTTGAATCTTCGTAAGAAAACTTCTTTGCAGGATGCAAGGAAATACTTTTTCAGTGTAAGAGTAGTTGATAATTGGAATTCGCTAAGTGATGAGGTACTTAATGCTATCTCAATCAATAGTTTTAAGGACAGGTATGATAAGTATCACTAAGTAGAAAATGGAACCAATGAGAAGACGGGAAGATACGAGCTTTGGGCTCTTTCCCGTAAACACAATTAGGTAATCACACCAACAAGGGCCAGGGGTGGGGATGAGCCATCACTACTTGATCTAGTGTTCACAGATAATGTGTTGGATATTGAAAAAATTGAGTTACTCCGGTTTTACGTCACGGACTCCCTTTTCAACCAAGGGCTAGGACGGTTGCCTTCTTGCGAAGGACTTGTTTTGGCAGATGTAATCGTTACCCTGAGTGCATGCCATTGCTAACCTCAGACCGTGACGGGGCGCGAACCCTCGACCTGACGCCTCAAAGTCGCGGACGCTACCGGTTGAGCCACGGCGACTACTGAAAAAATTGAATATGAACCACCAACTGGAAAGAGTGATCACTGTGTGTTGTTGATGGAGTATATCATTGAAGATATTCTTCCTGAGAGTAGAGGCACTGAGGACATGAGGAGGAACTATCCGAAAGGAAATTACATCAAAATGAATGAGCTTTTTACAGTTATTGACTGGAGAACCTTATTTTACAACAAATCTGTACAAGAAATGTATGACATCTTTTGTGAGAATTATGGGAAGATAGTAGATTGCTGCATACCTGTCACCAAAGTAGGTTTAATTCATGCCAGAGAGAAATGGTTCGATAATAAGTGTAAAAGAACTAAGGAGTGGAGAGACAAATGCTGGAAAAGGTATAGGAGGAGAAAAAACATAAATGCCTGGCAAACCTACAAAAGAGCAAGAAATGACTACCTAAGTAAAAGGAGAGAGGCAGAGAGAGACTATGAGAGGGACATCACCAGGAAGGCTAAAGAAAATCCCAAGCTTTTCCACAGCTTTATCAGAGGAAAACTGAATGTAAATGAACAGGTTTTAAGGCTAAAGAGAGCGGATGGAAGCATCACTGAGACGGATGAAGAGATCTGCAAAGAATTGAACAAGGAGTTTCAGTCAGTATTTACAGTAGAAAATACCCCACCCCCTCAGATTGCAGTGATAGAAGCTCAAGGGCCGGTATTAGAGAACATCAACCTTACAGCCACAGAGGTATGCAAAGCGCTGATGGATTTAGATGTTCATAAAGCTACAGGTCCTGATGACATATGCCCTCATGTGCTTAAAAAATGCGCAAACTCAATATCAGTGGCACTAAGTATCATATTTAAAAAGTCACTGGAGTCAGGGGAGATTCCAAGACGCTGGAAACAAGCAAATGTAATACCTATCTTCAAAAAGGGAAGGAGGGATACGGCTCTGAACTATAGACCAGTTTCCTTGACCAGCATAGTTTGCAAAGTTATGGAGAAACTACTAAGGAAACACATCTCTCTTCACTTGGAATCCTTCAACATTTTGTCAGTGAGGCAACATGGCTTCAGAGAAGGTAGGTCAACAGTAACAAACTTATTAGAATTTTATGATGAGGTAAGCCGAATCTTACAGGAAAGAGAGGGCTGGGCAGATTGCATATTCCTAGACTTCCAGAAAGCGTTTGACACTGTTCCACATGGGAGACTTATTAGGAAGTTGCAATCAATGGCTAGAATAGGTGGAAATGTTTTAGAATGGATAAAAACTTACTTAAAAGGAAGGGAACAGAGGGTTAGAGTAAGACACTCAGTGTCTGAATGGAGAAGAGTTAGTAGTGGAGTTCCACAGGGTTCAGTTTTAGGGCCACTTTTGTTCCTTGTATATGTAAATGACCTACCAGAGTCTGTAAATTCATTCATGAATATGTTTGCAGATGATGCAAAGATTGTGAAGAA
Source organism: Halocaridina rubra (assembly GCA_037179515.1). Classification (NCBI taxonomy): domain Eukaryota; kingdom Metazoa; phylum Arthropoda; class Malacostraca; order Decapoda; family Atyidae; genus Halocaridina; species Halocaridina rubra. The sequence goes on along the minus strand of JAXCGZ010022739.1, from coordinate 16,033 downwards.
AGTAAAAAACGAGAACAATGGTAGAGAACTTCAGGAGGATCTAAATAATCTGCATGAGTGGTCAGAAAAGTGGCTAATGAAATTCAATACTTCAAAATGTAAGGTAATGAGAATGGGTACAAGTGCAAGAAGGCCCAAGCTTGACTACTCGGTGGCTGGAGTACAACTTGAAGAGACAGAAAATGAGAGAGATCTAGGAGTAAACATACTGGCAGATTTGTCTCCAGAAATACACATAAATGGCATAGTAAGGGCAGCATATGCATTCTTATCAAATGTAAGGGTAGCCTTCAGGCACATGGACAAGGAAATGTTCAGAAATATTTATGTAACCTATGTGAGGCCAAAACTCGAATATGCAGCCCCCTTTTGGAATCCGCACTTGAAAAAGCACATAGCTAAGCTTGAAAAAGTTCAAAGACATGCCACGAAACTGGTACCAGAAATGCGCAATCTCAGTTATGATGAGAGGCTGAGGGAATTAGACTTACCATCACTCGAAGCTAGAAGAGTGAGGGGGGGATATGGTGACAGTCTTTAAATTCCTTCATGGTTATGATAGAGTGGATAGGGATCGATATTTTGATATGGCTGGCTCTAGAACTAGAGGTCATAGTTTGAAGCTTGGTAAGAAAACTTGCTTGCAGGATGTAAGGAAATACTTTTTCAGTGTAAGAGTAGTTGATAATTGGAATTGGCTAAGCGAGGAGGTAGTTAATGCTATCTCAATCCATAGTTTTAAGGACAGGTATGATAAGTATCACTAAGTATAAATTGGAACCGATCATGAGACGGGAAGATACGAGCTTTGGGCTCTTTCCCGTAAACACAATTAGGTAATCACAATTAGGTAATTACACACCGCGCGTTCAGTGACACACGGAACTGCTCCTCTTAAACTTTTACTTGTTTCGAGTGACTAAGTGCTTAGTGGAAAACTTTACCATAATTTCCCTAAATCTGAAATCCTGCAGAGTATTGTGAGTACAAAACTTATATTTGTTGTATGACGAGACTGTCCAAAATATTAAAGGAAAAAAAATTGAGAACATTTTTCGTGAGGGGAGAGAGAAGCTGCCGTCCAGTTCTGCCTTGAAGGAAATTTAGAAGAGTTGCCAGAGGTGAAGCCATCACATCACATTACCTAATTTTTTGTGTAAACTGGGGAAAGCTCTTAAGCCGTTTACCTGATCCTGTGGTTCCATATATTGTTAAAATCAGTATCCTTCCCATTTATATAAACTTGTTAGTTAGTTTGATACACGAAAAAATTGAATAAGTAAAAAAGAAAAAAAAATATCCACCTGTCAACAGTACTGAGTTAAGTTGCCAAGTTGTACAGCTGTCTTATTTTCTTCATTTTTTTTTTTTGCTTTTCTTTTAGCTTTCTCTTTTACTATTTTGTTTTTATTTTGTATATATATTGAGTTAAATGTAAAGTCTAATCCTGTGATAACATATCTTGGTTAGCAAGTGAGTTTATCAGTTAGGAAGAATATATAGCAGAAACAGGTGGGTGCCACCTCAGACACAGGTTCGAATTTTTCCTTCAGGTTTGACTTTTGTTTTGTTGCATTTTTTTTTTCTTTTTATCCTTAAATTACCATGGTCAAGTTTTTAAGTTAAGATGTGTGTTACCAGAAAAGAGATAAACTGAGTCACTAAATAGCACTTATATGGAGATATAAAAATTCGGTGTGAAGTTTAATTAAGTTTTTCTCTTTTTTTTCTCTTTCTCGTCTTCTTTCTATATTCTGTGAGAGGGAGAACATAAAAATGACGCCATCTCTGTCCCAAACCTCTCCCATCCATGGGTCGGTAGGAGAGGTTGCCATCAGGAGACTTAAACAGAAAATCAAGAATTTAGAGGAAATGGTTATAAGCCTTGATGATAAAATTCGGAATATGGATGGAGAAATGAAAGAGAATGAAACACTCAGAGAGCAAATAAGATCTTTGGAGGAAGCAAATAAAGCACAAGGGCAGGAGAGAAAGGAACTAGAAAAAAGAATAAAGAAGCTGGAAGGGGAAAAGAGTCAACTAGAATCTAGAATTTCTAAACAAGAAGATAAAAACAAACAGCTGAATGACAACCTAAAGGAATTAGATGTTAGTTCACTGCTCTCTTCTGAGAGAGACGAGATTGCTGCTTGGAATGTCCAGATTAAGGAAAACATTGAACAGTTCAGAAAAGAGTTCCAGGAGCTGAATATGGAAAATGATGCCATGAAAACTTCCTTTGCTGATGCACTAAAGGGGAATGTGGCAGTAAAAGAGGCTGTAAAGGTGGTGGCACTGGAAAACATACAAACAGTTGACTATAAAGAGACAGTAATCGAAAAAATTAAAGACGTTGTGATGGAAAGGGCAAACCCACTCATCAAACAGGCACTTGATAAAGAGAAGACAGTGGTAATCTCAGGCATAAGCGAGTCCCAGGAGCCAACATGGCAGGGGAGACTTGAAGAAAATAAAGCTAGGGTTGTAGACCTGATAAGAAAGCTTGAAGTAGTATGTGGTCCTGAGAATATTTTAAACATACACCAACTAGGTAAATATTCGAGGGAAGGAAAGCCGAGACCAACAAAAGTAACCTTTGAGAGAGGGGAAACATGTAGGGAAATATTGTTGAGAAAAAAATGTCTAAAAGACCTTCAAGAATTCAAAGAAGTGTTCATTAGAAGATACAGAACACAGGAAGAGATGGGAAAGATCAAAAACTTGTTGCAAGAGGCAAGAAGGTTAAATGATGAAAGAAATGAAGAAGAGAAGAAAAATTTTCATTACACAGTTCTTCCAGACAAAGGGGAGATAAAGAAGATAATGACAGAAGATCAGGGGATGGGGCCTCATTAAGATTGTTATACACAAATGCTGATGGATTAGCTAGTAAGGCAGTAGAATTAAAAGATAGGATTCACAACAGTAAGGCAGATATAGTAGCAATTACAGAGACTAAGTTGAATGAGGACATAAACAGTGTCACAGTTTTTCCTAAGGGCTTCAGAATACTAAGGGTTGAAAGATCTGAGAGGACTGGTGGAGGGATAGCACTGCTCATAAGTGAAAGGATTCAAGTCGAAGAAATAAACTTGGCTATAGAAAGTGAGTTCAAGGAATTTCTTGTTGCTCGCATAAATACTGGGTCAGAGAGCATTATAATAACTGTTGTATACAACCCACCAAGGAATCAAAATAGGCTTGAAGTTTATGAGGAAAGTCATATAGGTACTATTGAAGTCATAAACTCAGTTGTTAACATGGCATGGGAAAAAAATGTAGGATTTTGATTATGGGAGACTTTAATCATAAAGAGATAGATTGGATAAATCTTGACCCACACAGTGGTGAGGACTCATTCGGGGCAAGATTCCTAGATTGCGTACAAGGGAATTTCCTACACCAACATGTAATGAAACCAACAAGGGCCAGGGGTGGGGATGAGCCATCACTACTTGATCTAGTGTTCACAGATAATGTGTTGGATATTGAAAAAATTGACTATGAACCACCAATTGGAAAGAGTGACCACTGTGTGTTGTTGATGGAGTATATCATTGAAGATATTCTTCCTGAGAGTAGAGGCACTGAAGACATGAGGAGGAACTATCCGAAAGGAGATTACATCAAAGTGAATGAGCTTTTTGCAGTTCTTGACTGGAGAACCTTATTTTACAACAAATCTGTACAAGAAATGTATGACATCTTTTGTGAGAAATATGGGAAGATAGTAGATTGCTGCATACCTGTCACCAAAGTAGGTGTAATTCATGCCAGAGAGAAATGGTTCGATAATGGGTGTAAAAGAGCTAAGGAGTGGAGAGACAAATGCTGGAAAAGGTATAGGAGGAGAAAAAACATAAATGCCTGGCAAACCTACAAAAGAGCAAGAAATGACTACCTAAGTAAAAGGAGAGAGGCAGAGAGAGACTATGAGAGGGACATCACCAGGAAGGCTAAAGAAAATCCCAAGCTTTTCCACAGCTTTATCAGAGGAAAACTGAAGGTAAAAGAACAGGTTTTAAGGCTAAAGAGAGCGGATGGAAGCATCACTGAGACAGATGAAGAGATCTGCAAAGAATTGAAAAAGGAGTTTCAGTCAGTATTTACAGTAGAAAATACCCCACCCCCTCAGATTGCAGTGATAGAAGCTCAAGGGCCGGATTAGAGAACATCAACCTTACAGCCACAGAGGTATGCAAAGCGCTGATGGATTTAGATGTTCATAAAGCTACAGGTCCTGATGACATATCCCCTCATGTGCTTAAAAAATGCGCAAACACAATATCAGTGGCACTAAGTATCATATTTAAGGAGTCACTGGAGTCGGGGGAGATTCCAAGATGCTGGAAACAAGCAAATGTGATACCTATCTTCAAAAAGGGAAGGAGGGATACGGCTCTTAACTATAGACCAGTTTTCTTGAACAGCATAGTTTGCAAAGCTATGGAGAAACTACTAAGGAAACATATCTCTCTTCACTTGGAATCCTTCAACTTTTAGTCAGTGAGGCAACATGGCTTCAGAGAAGGTAGATCAACAGTAACAAACTTATTAGAATTTTATGATGAGGTAAGCCAAATCTTACAGGAAAGAGAGGGCTGGGCAGATTGCATATTCCTAGACTTCCAGAAAGCGTTTGACACTGTTCCACATGGGAGACTTATTAGGAAGCTGCAATCAATGGCTAGAATAGGTCGAAATGTTTTGGAATGGATAAAAACTTACTTAGAAGGAAGGGAACAGAGGGTTTGAGTAAGACACTCAGTGTCTGAATGGAGAAGAGCTAGTAGTGGAGTTCCACAGGGTTCAGTTTTAGGGCCACTTTTGTTCCTTGTATATGTAAATGACCTACCAGAGTCTGTAAATTCATTCATGAATATGTTTGCAGATGATGCAAAGATTGTGAAGAAAGTAAAAAAACGAGAACAATGGTAGAGAACTTCAGGAGGATCTAAATAATCTGCATGAGTGGTCAGAAAAGTGGCTAATGAAATTCAATACTTCAAAATGTAAGGTAATGAGAATGGGTACAAGTGCAAGAAGGCCCAAACTTGACTACTTGGTGGCTGGAGTACAACTTCAAGAGACAGAAAATGAGAGAGATCTAGGAGTAAACATACTTGGCAGATTTGTCTCCAGAAATACATATAAATGGCATAGTAAGGGCAGCATATGCATTCTTATCAAATGTAAGGGTAGCCTTCAGACACATGGACAAGGAAATGTTCAGAAATATTTATGTAACCTATGTGAGGCCAAAACTCGAATATGCAGCCCCCTTTTGGAATCCGCACTTGAAAAAGCACATAGCTAAGCTTGAAAAAGTTCAAAAACATGCCACGAAACTGGTGCCAGAAATACGCAATCTCAGTTATGATGAGAGGCTGAGGGAATTAGACTTACCATCACTCGAAGCTAGAAGAGTGAGAGGGGATATGGTGACAGTCTTTAAATTCCTTCATGGTTATGATAGAGGGGATAGGGATCGATATTTTGATATGGCTGGCTCAAGAACTAGAGGTCATAGTTTGAAGCTTCGTAAGAAAACTTGTTTGCAGGATGTAAGGAAATACTTTTTCAGTGTAAGAGTAGTTGATAATTGGAATTGGCTAAGCGAGGAGGTAGTTAATGCTATCTCAATCCATAGTTTTAAGGACAGGTATGATAAGTATCACTAAGTATAAAATGGAACCGATCAGGAGACGGGAAGATACGAGCTTTGGGCTCTTTCCCGTAAACACAATTAGGTAATCACAATTAGGTAATCACAGTATTGTGAGTACAAAGCTTATATTTGTTGTATGACGAGACTGTCCAAAATATTAAAGGAAAAAATTGAGAACATTTTCGTGAAGGGAGAGAGAAGAAGCTATCCTGTTCTGCCTTGAAGGAAATTTAGAAGAGTTGCCAGAGGTGAAGCCATCACATCACATTACCTAATTTTTTGTGAAAACTGGGGAAAGCTCTTAAGCCGTTTACCTGATCCTGTGGTTCCATATATTGTTAAAATCAGTATCCTTCCCATTTATATTAACTTGTTAGTTAGTTTGATATGCGAAATAATTGAATAATTAAATAAATACCAAAAATACACCTGTCAACAGTACTGAGTTAAGTTGCCATTTTTTATTTTCTTTTAGCTTTCTCTTTTACTATTTTTTTTATTTTGTATATATATTGAGTTAAATGTAAAGTCTAATTCTGTGATAACATATCTTGGTTAGCAAGTGAGTTTATCAGTTAGGAAGAATATATAGCAGAAACAGGTGGGTGCCTCCTCAGACACAAATTTGAATTTTCCTTCAGGTTTGACTTTTGCTTTATTGCATTTTTTTTCTTTTTCTTTTAGTCCTCAAATTACCATAGTCAAATTTTTAAGTTAAGATGTGTGTTACCAGAAAAGAGATAAATTGAGTCACTAAATAGCACTTATATGGAGATATAAAAATTCTGTGTGAAGCATAAATAAAAGTTTTTCTCTTTTTCATTCTTTCTTTCTCTTCTTCTTTCTATATTCTGTGAGAGGGAGAACATAAAAATGAGGCAATCTCTGTCCCAAACCTCTCCCACCCATGGGTCAGGAGGAGGGGTAGCCATTAGGAGACTAAAACATAAAATCAAAAATTTAGAGGCAATGGTTATAAGCCTTGATGAAAAAAATCGGAATATGGATGGAGAAATGAAGGAGAATGAAACACTCAGAGAACAAATAAGATCTTTGGAGGAAGCAAATAAAGCACAAGGGCAGGAGAGAAAGGAACTAGAAAAAGAATAATGAAGCTGGAAGGGGAAAAGAGTGAACTAGAGACTAGAATTTCTAAACAAGAAGATAAAAACAAACAGCTGAATGACAACATAAAGGAATTAGATGTTAGTTCACTGCTCTCTTCTGAGAGAGACGAGATTGCTGCTTGGAATGTCCAGATTAAGGAAAACATTGAACAGTTCAGAAAAGAGTTCCAGGAGCTGAATATGGAACATGATGCCATGAAAACTTCATTTGCTGATGCATTACAGGGGAATGTGGCAGTAAAAGAGGCTGTAAAGGTGGTGGCACTGGAAAACATACAAACAATTGACTATAAAGAGACAGTAATAAAAAAAATGAAAGACGTTGTGATGGAAAGGGCAAACCCACTCATCAAACATGCACTTGATAAAGAGAATACAGTGGTAATCTCAGGCATAAGCGAATCCCAGGAGCCAACATGGCAGGGGAGACTTGAAGAAAATAAAGCTAGGGATGTAGACCTGATAAGAAAGCTTGGAGTAGTTTGTGGTCCTGAGGATATTGTAAACATACACCAACTAGGTAAATATTCGAGGGAAGGAAAGCCGAGACCAACAAAAGTAACCTTTGAGAGAGGGGAAACATGTAGGGAAATACTGTTGAGAAAAAAAAGTCTAAAAAACCTTCAAGAATTCAAAGAAGTGTTCATTAGATGATACAGAACACAGGAAGAGATGGGAGAGATAAAAAACTTATTGGAAGAGGCAAGAAGGTTAAATGAGGAAAGAAATGAAAAAAAAGAAAAATTTTCATTTCATAGTTCTTCCAGACAAAGGGGAGATAAAGAAGATAATGACAGAAGATCAGGGGATGGGGCCTCATTAATATTGTTATACACAAATGCTGATGGATTAGCTGGTAAGGCAGTAGAATTAAAAGATAGGATTCACAACAGTAAGGCAGATATAGTAGCAATTACAGAGACTAACTTGAGTGAGGACATAAACAGTGTCACAGTTTTTCCAAAGGGCTTCAGAATACTAAGGGTTGAAAGATCTGAGAGGACTGGTGGAGGGATAGCACTGCTCATAAGTGAAAGGATTCAAGTCGAAGAAATAAACTTGGCTATAGAAAGTGAGTTCAAGGAATTTCTTGTTGCTTGCATAAATACTGGGTCAGAGAGCATTATAATAACTGTTGTATATAACCCACCAAGGAACCAGAATAGGCTAGAAGTTTATGAGGAAAGTCATATAGGTACTATTGAAGTCATAAACTCAGTTGTTAACATGGCATGGGAAAAAAAAATGTAGGATTTTGATTATGGGAGATTTTAATCATAAAGAGATAGAGTGGATAAATCTTGACCCACACAGTGGCGAGGACTCATTCGGGGCAAGATTCCTAGATTACGTACAAGGGAAATTCCTACACCAACATGTAATGGAACCAACGAGGGCCAGGGGTGGGGATGAGCCATCACTACTTGATCGAGTATTCACAGACAATGTGTTGGATATTGAAAAAATGAGTATGAACCACCAATTGGAAAGAGTGACCACTGTGTGTTGTTGATGGAGTATATCATTGAAGATATTCTGCCTGAGAGTAGAGGCACTGAGCACATGAGGAGGAACTATCCGAAAGGAGATTACATCAAAATGAATGAGGTTTTTGCAGTTATTGACTGGAGAACCTTATTTTACAACAAATCTGTACAAGAAATGTATGACATCTTTTGTGAGAAATATGGGAAGATGGTAGATTGCTGCATACTTGTCACCAAAGTAGGTGTAATTCATGCCAGAGAGAAATGGTTTGATAATGGGTGTAAAAGAGCTAAGGAGTGGAGAGACAAATGCTGGAAAAGGTATTGGAGGAGAAAAAACATAAATGCCTGGCAAACCTACAAAAGAGCAAGAAATGACTACCTAAGTAAAAGGAGAGAGGCAGAGAGAGACTATGAGAGGTACATCACCAGGAAGGCTAAAGAAAATCCCAAGCTTTTCCACAGATTTATCAGAGGAAAACTAAAGGTAAAAGAACAGGTTTTAAGGCTAAAGCGAGCGGATGGAAGCATCACTGAGACGGATGAAGAGATCTGCAAAGAATTGAACAAGGAGTTTCAGTCAGTATTTACAGTAGAAAATACCCCACCCCCTCAGATTGCAGTGATAGAAGCTCAAGGGCCGGATTAGAGAACATCAACCTTACAACCACAGAGGTATGCAAAGCGCTGATGGATTTAGAAGTTCATAAAGCTACAGGTCCTGATGACATATCCCCTCATGTGCTTAAAAAATGCGCAAACTCAATATCAGTGGCACTAAGTATCATATTAAAAAAGTCACATGAGTCAGGGGAGATTCCAAGATGCTGGAAACAAGCAAAAGTGAGACCTATCTTCAAAAAGGGAAGGAGGGATACGGCTCTGAACTATAGACCAGTTTCCATGACCAGTATAGTTTGCAAAGTTATGGAGAAACTACTAAGGAAATATATCTCTTCACTTGGAATCCTTCAACTTTTTGTCAGTGAGGCAACATGGCTTCAGAGAAGGTAGATCAACAGTAACAAACTTATTAGAATATTATGATGAGGTAAGCCGAATCTTACAGGAAAGAGAGGGCTTGGCAGATTGCATATTTCTAGACTTCCATAAAGCGTTTGACATTGTTCCACATGGGAGACTTATTAGGAAGCTGCAAGCAATGGCTAGAATAGGTCGAAATGTTTTGGAATGGATAAAAACTTACTAAGAAGGAAGGGAACAGAGGGTTTGAGTAAGACACTCAGTGTCTGAATGGAGAAGAGTTAGTAGTGGAGTTCAACAGGGTTCAGTTTTAGGGCCACTTTTGTTCCTTGTATATGTAAATGACCTACCAGAGTCTGTAAATTCATTCATGAATATGTTTGCAGATGATGCAAAGATTGTGAAGAAAGTAAAAAACGAGAACAATAATAGAGAACTTCAGGAGGATCTAAATAATCTGCACGAATGGTCAGAAAAGTGGCTAATGAAATTCAGTACTTCAAAATGTAAGGTAATGAGAATGGGTACAAGTGCAAGAAGGCCCAAGATTGACTACTTGGTGGCTGGAGTACAACTTCAAGAGACAGAAAATGAGAGAGATCTAGGAGTAAACATACTGGCAGATTTGTCTCCAGAAATACATATAAATGGCATAGTAAGGGCAGCATATGCATTCTTATCAAATGTAAGGGTAGCCTTCAGGCACATGGACAAGGAAATGTTCAGAAATATTTATGTAACCTATGTGAGGCCAAAACTCGAATATGCAGCCCCCTTTTGGAATCCACACTTGAAAAAGCACATAGCTAAGCTTGAAAAAGTTCAAAGACATGTCACGAAACTGGTGCCAGAAATACGCAATCTCAGTTATGATGAGAGGCTGAGGGAATTAGACTTACCATCACTCGAAGCTAGAAGATTGAGGGGGGATATGGTGACAGTCTTTATATTCCTTCATGGTTATGATAGAGTGGATAGGGATCGATATTTTGATATGGCTGGTTCTAGAACTAGTGGTCATAGTTTGAAGCAGAAAACTTCTTTGCAGGATGTAAGGAAATACTTTTTCAGTGTAAGAGTAGTTGATAATTGGAATTGGCTAAGCGAGGAGGTAGTTAATGCTATCTCAAGCCATTGGTTTAAGGACAGGTATGATAAGTATCGCTAAATATAAAATGGAACCGATCAGGAGACGGGAGGATACGAGCTTTGGGCTCTTTCCCGTAAACACAATTAGGTAATCACATACACATATTAACTTGTTAGTTAGTTTGATTCACGAAATAATTGAATTATTAAATAAATACCAAAAATACACCTGTCAACAGTACTGAGTTAAGTTGCCAAGTAGCATAGCTGTCTTATTTTCTTTATTTTTTTTCTTTTCTTTTAGCTTTCTCTTTTACAGTTTTTATTTATTTTGTATATATATTGAGTTAAATGTAAAGTCTGATCCTGTGATAACATATCTTGGTTAGCAAGTGAGTCTATCAGTTAAAGAAGAATATATAGCAGAAACAGGTGGGTGTTTCCTCAGATACAAATTCGAATTTTCCTGCAAGTTGACTTTTGCTTTTGTTTTTGTTAGCATTTTTTTTTATTTTTATCCTCAAATTACCATAGTCAAATTTTTAAGTTAAGATGTGTGTTACCAGAAAAGAGATAAATTGAGTCACTAAACAGCACTTATATGAAGATATAAAAATTCTGTGTGAAGCTTAAATAAAAGTTTTTCTCACTATATTTCTCTTTCTCTTCTTTCTGTATTCTGTGAGAGGGAAAACATAAAAATGAGGCCATCTCTGTCCCAAACCTCTCCCACCCTTGGGTCGGGAGGAGGGGTAGCTATTAGGAGACTAAAACAGAAAATGAAGGATTTAAAGGCAATGTGTATGAGCCTTGATGAAAAAATTCGGAATATGGATAGAGAAATGAAAGAGAATGAAACACTCATAGAGGAAATAAGACTTTTGGAGGAAGCAAATAAAGCACAAGGGCAGGAGAAAAAGGAACTAGAAAAACGAATAAAGAAGCTGGAAGGGGAAAAGAGTGAACTAGAAACCAGAATTTCTAAACAAGATAAAAACAAACAGCTGAATGACAACCTTAATGAATTAGATGTTAGTTCACTGCTCACTTCTGAGAGAGACGAGATTGCATCTTGGAATATCCAAATTAATGGAAACATTGAACAGTTTAGAAAAGAGTTTCAGGAGCTGAATATGGAACATGATGCCATGAAAACTTCCTTTGCTGATGCACTAAAGGGGAATGTGGCAGTAAAAGAGGCTGTAAAGGTGGTGGCACTGGAAAACATACAAACAGTTGACTATAAAGAGACAGTAATCGAAAAAATGAAAGACGTTGTGATAGAAAGGGCAAATCCACTGATTAAACAGGCACTTGATAATGGGAAGACAGTGGTAATCTCAGGCATAAGCGAATCCCAGGAGCCAACATGGCAGGGGAGACTTGAAGAAAATAAAGCTAGAGATTTAGACCTGATAAGAAAGCTTGGAGTAGTTTGTGGGCCTGAGGATATTCTAAACATTCTCCAACTAGGTAAATATTCAAGGGAAGGAAAGCCGAGACCAACAAAAGTAATCTTTGAGAGAGGGGAAACATGTAGGAATATATTGTTGACAAAAAAAAGTCTAAAAGACCTTTAAGAATTCAAAGAAGTGTTCATTAGACGATACAGAACACAGGAAAAGATGGGAGAGATCAAAAACTTGTTGCAAGAGGCAAGAAGGTTAAATGAGGAAAGAAATGAAGAGAAGAAATATTTTCATTTCAGAGTTCTTCCAGACAAAGGGGAGATAAAGCAGATAATGACAGAAGATCAGGGGATGGGGCCTCATTAAGATTGTTATAAACAAATGCTAATGGATTAGCTAGTAAGGCAGTAGAATTAAAAGATAGGATTCACAACAGTAAGGCAGATATAGTAGCAATTACAGAGACTAAGTTGAGTGAGGATATAAACAGTGTCACAGTTTTTCCAAAGGGCTTCAGAATATTAAGAATTGAAAGATCTGAGAGGACTGGTGGAGGGATAGCACTGCTCATAAGTGAAGGATTCAAGTTGAAGATATAAACTTGGCTATAGAAAGTGAGTTCAAGGAATTTCTTGTTGCTCGCATAAATACTGGGTCAGAGAGCATTATAATAACTGTTGTATATAACCCACCAAGGAACCAGAATAGGCTAGAAGTTTATGAGGAAAGTCATATAGGTACTATTGAAGTCATAAACTCAGTTGTTAACATGGCAAGGGAGAGAAAATGTAGGATTTTTATTTTGGGAGACTTTAATCATAAAGAGATAGAGTGGATAAATCTTGACCCACACAGTGGTGAGGACTCATTCGGGGCAAGATTCCTAGATTGCGTACAAGGGAATTTCCTACACCAACATGTAATGGAACCAATGAGGGCCAGGGGTGGGGATGAGCCATCACTACTTGATCTAGTATTCACAGATAATGTGTTGGATATTGAAAAAATGAGTATGAACCACCAATTGGAAAGAGTGACCACTGTGTGTTGTTGATGGAGTATATCATTGAAGATATTCTGCCTGAGAGTAGAGGCACTGAGGACATGAGGAGGAACTATCTGAAAGGAGATTACATCTAAATGAATGAGCCTTTTGCAGTTATTGACTGGCGAACCTTATTTTACCACAAATCTGTACAAGAAATGTATGACATCTTTTGTGAGAAATATGGGAAGATAGTAAATTGCTGCATACCTTTCACCAAAGTAAGTATAATTCATGCCAGAGAGAAATGGTTCGATAATGAGTGTAAAAGAGCTTAGGAGTCGAGAGACAAATGCTGGAAAAGGTAAAGGAGGAGAAAAAACATAAATGCCTGGCACAAAAGAGCAAGAAATGACTACCTAAGTAAAAGAAGAGAGGCAGGAAGAGACTATGAAAGGGACATCACCAGGAAGGCTAAAGAAAATCCCAAACTTTTCCACAGCTTTATCAGAGGATAACTGAAGGTAAAAGAACAGGTTTTAAGGCTTAAGAGAAAGGATGGAAGAATCACTGAGATGGATGAAGAGATCTGCAAAGAATTGAACAAGGAGTTTCAGTCAGTATTTACAGTAGAAAATACCCCACCCCCTCAGATTGCAGAGATAGAAGCTCAAGGGCCGGTATTAGAGAACATCAACCTTACAGCCACAGAGGAATGCAAAGCGCTGATGGAGTTAGATGTTCATAAAGCTACAGGTCCTGATGACATATCCCCTCATGTACTTAAAAAATGCGCAAACACAATATCAGTGGCACTAAGTATCATATTTAAAAAGTCATATGAGTCAGGGGAGATTCCAAGATTCTGGAAACAAGCAAACGTGATACCAATCTTCAAAAAGGGAAGGAGGGATACGGCTCTGAACTATAGACCAGTTTCCTAGACCAGAATAGTTTGCAAAGCTATGGAGAAACTACTAAGGAAACATATCTCTCTTCACTTGGAATCCTTCAACTTTTAGTCAGTGAGGCAACATGGCTTCAGAGAAGGAAGATCAACAGTAACAAACTTATTACAATTTTATGATGAAGTAAGCCGAATCTTACAGGAAAGAGAGGGCTGGGCAGATTGCATATTTCTAGACTTCCAGAAAGCGTTTGACACTGTTCCACATGGGAGACTTATTAGGAAGCTGCAAGCAATGGCTAGAATAGGTGGAAATGTTTTGGAATGGATAAAAACTTACCTAGAAGGAAGGGAACAGAGGGTTAGAGAAAGACACTCAGTGTCTGAATGGAGAAGAGTTAGTAGTGGAGTTCCACAAGGTTCAGTTTTAGGGCCACTCTTGTTCCTTGTATATGTAAATGACCTACCAGAGTCTGTAAATTTATTCATGAATATGTTTGCAGATGATGCAAAGATTGTGAAGAAAGTAAAAAACGAGAACAATGGTAGAGAACTTCAGGAAGATCTACATAGTCTGCACGAGTGGTTAGAAAAGTGGCTAATGAAATTCAATGCTTCGAAAAGTAAGGTAATGAGAATGGGTACAAGTGCAAGAAGGCCCAAGATTGACTACTCGGTGGCTGGACTACAACTTCAAGAGACAGAAAATGAGAGAGATCTAGGAGTAAACATACTAGCAGATTTGTCTCCAGAAATACATATAAATGGCATAGTAAGGGCAGCATATGCATTCTTATCAAATGTAAGGGTAGCCTTCAGGGACATGGACAAGGAAATGTTCAGAAGTATTTATGTAACCTATGTGAGGCCAAAACTCGAATATGCAGCCCCCTTTTGGAATCTGCACTTGAAAAAGCACATAGCTAAGCTTGAAAAAGTTCAAAGACACGCCACGAAACTGGTACCAGAAATACGTAATCTCAGTTATGATGAGAGGCTGAGGGAATTAGACTTACCATCACTCAAAGCTAGAAGATTGAGGGTGGATATGGTGACAGTCTTTAAATTCCTTCATGGTTATGATAGAGTGGATAGTGATCGATATTTTGATATGGCAGGCTCTAGAACTAGAGGTCATAGTTTGAAGCTTCGTAAGAAAACTTTGCAGGATGTAAGGAAATACTTTTTCAGTGTGAGAGTAGTTGATAATTGGAATTCGCTAAGCGAGGAGGTAGTTAATGCTACCTCAATCAATAGTTTTAAGGACAGGTATGATAAGTATCACTAAGCAGAAAATGGAACCGATCAGGAGACGGGAAGATATGAGTTTTGGGCTCTTTCCCGTAAACACAATTAGGTAAGTACAATTAGGTAAGTACACACACACACATACACACCGCGCGTTCAGTGACACACGGAATTGCTCCTCTTAAATTTTTAACTGTTTCGAGTGACTAAGTGCTTAGTGGAAAACTTTACCATAATTTCCATAAATTTGAAATCCTGCAGAGTATTGTGAGTACAAAAACTAATATTTGTTGTAAGACGAGACTGTTCATATTAAAGGAAAAAAATTGAGAACTTTTTCGTGAGGAAGAGAGAGAAGCTGCCGTCCAGTTCTGCCGTGAGGGAAATCTAGAAGAGTTGCCAGAGGTGGAGCCATCACACCACATTACCTAATTTTTTGTGTAAACTGGGGAAAGCTCTTAAGCCGTTTTACCTGATCCTGTAGTTCTATATATTGTTAAAATCAGTATCCTTCCCATTTATGTTAACTAGTTAGTTAGTTTGATACACGAAAAAAATGAATAATAAAAGAAAAAAAAATTACCAAATACCCACCTGTCAACAGTACTGAGATAAGTTGCCAAGTAGTACAGCAGTCTTATTTTCTTCATTTTTTTTTTTTGCTTTTCTTTTAGCTTTCTCTTTTACTATTTTGTTATTTTGTATATATATTGAGTTAAATGTAAAGTCTAAATCCCGTGATAACATATCTTGGTTAGCAAGTCAGTTTATCAGTTAGGAAGAATATATAACAGAAACAGGTGGGTGCCACCTCGAACACAAATTCGAATTTTCCTTCAGGTTTGACTTTTGTTTTTCTTTTTCTTTTTTATACTTAAATTACCATGGTCAAGTTTTTAAGCTAAGATGTGTGTTACCAGAAAGGAGACAAACTGAGTCACTAAATAGCACTTATATGGAGATATAAAAATTCTGTGTGAAGGTAAATTAGAAGTTTTTCTCTTTTTTTTTTTTTTCCTCTTTCTCGTCTTCTTTCTATATTCTGTGAGAGGGAGAACATAAAAATGAAGCCATCTCTGTCCCAAACCTCTCCCACCCATGGGTCTGGAGAAGAGGTAGTCATCAGAGG